>JAQQSK010015248.1:0-10846 GCA_028658325.1 Potorous gilbertii
GAAAACTGCCCTGATGTTCTAGACCCAGAGGGCAAAATAAGGATTCAAGGAATCCACTGATCACCGCCTGAAAGAGATCCAAAAAGAGAAACTCCTAGGAACATTGTAGCCCAATTCCAAAGTTCCCAGGTCAAGGAGAAAATATTGCAAGCAGCTATAAAGAAACAATTCCTGTATGGTGGAAATACAATCAGGATAACACAAGATCTAGCAGCTTCTACATTAAGGGATTGAAGGGCGTGGAATAAGATATTCCAGAAGTCAAAGGAACTAGGTTTAAAACCAAGAATCATCTACCCAGCAAAACTGAGTATAATACTTCAGGGGAAAATATGGTGTTTCAATGAAAGAGGACTTTCAGGCATTCTTGATGAAAAGACCAGAGCTGAAAAGAAAATTTAACTTTCAAGCACAAGACTGAGAAGAAGCATGTAAAAGTAAACAGCAAAGAGAAGTAAGTCATAGGGGACTTACCAAAGTTGAACTGTTTACATTCCTACATGAAAAGACAAAATTTGTAACTCTTGAAACTTTTCAGTATCTGAGTAGTTGGTGGGATTACACACACACACACACACACACAGACATACACACACACCCAAGCATGTGTGCACATGCACACACACATATGTGCATGCACACACAGAGACAGAGAGCACAGAGTGAATTGAATAGGATGGGATCATATCTTAACAAAATGAAATTAAGCAGGGAGAGGGAAATGTATTGGGAGGAGAGAGGAAGAAATGAAATAGGGCAAATTAGCTCTCATAGAAGAGGCATTTAGGGGACTTTTTATTGGGGGCAAAAGAGGGTAGCTGAGAGAAAAACATGAAGTTTACTCTCATCACATTTGACTAAAGGAAGGAATAAAATGCACACTCATTTTGGTATGCAAACCTATCTTACAATACAGGAAAGTGGGGGAGAAGGGGATAAGCAGGGTGGGGGGGATGATGGAAGGGAGGCCAATGGGAGGAGGTAGTAATTTGAAATCAACACTCTTGTGTAGAGACAGGATCAAAAGAGAGTATAGTAACAATGGGTGGGCAGGATAGGATGGAGGGAAATATATTTAGTCTTACACAACACTGCTATTATGGAAGTCATTTGCAAAACTACACAGATATGGCGTATATTGAATTGCCTGCCTTCCCAAAGGGAATGGATGGGGAGGGAAGGATGGGGAGAAGTTGGAACTGAAAGTTTTAGGAACAACTGTTGAGTATTGTTCTTGCTACTAGGAAATAAGAAATACAGGCAATGGGGAAATAGAAAGTTATCTGGCCCTACAGGACAAAAGAGATGATGGGCACAAGAGAAGGGAGGGATGATAGAAGAGAGGGCAGATTGGTGATAGGGGAAATTAGAATGCTCAGTGTATTGGGGTGGAGGGAGGGGACAAATGGGGAGAAAATTTGGAACCCACAATTTTGTGAAAATAAATGTAAAAAGTTAAATAAATTTATATTATATTTAAAAAGTAAAAAACAAGAAAAAAGAATCTTAGGGAAAAAAACATAATTAAACAAAAGTTTCAAGCATCTGTCTACCTCTATAGTATTTTTTTTCTTTAAACTTAGGTATTAGGGCCAGGGTGTCATTTTGACAGTTATTCCCCCAAGTAAATTGGGCTTTGGAGATATGTTCTGGGTAATGTCAAAGAGCAAGTCACTGCTACAGGCTACATAAATTTGCAAGCTCTGAATTTTATAGCTTTCATTATGAACTCTCTTCCCTAATACATCCTATCATATAATGAGCTGTGTTGTTAATTGCTTAAAGGGGAAAGACAAGATAACAAGTAAAATTTTAGAAGGTATGGATAACTGAAGTTTAACACTCACAATAAACAAAATCCTTAAATCTTAGATAAAAAAATTTCCCCTTCTGCTTCATCTTCTCTATCCTGTATTCTGAATTCCTCACTCAAAGACATATAGATGTCTGCTAAGAATTCCTTCCTATTATTCAAAATCTATCATATTTCTATCGTTATATAAAAAATGCTCTAAATGACTATTTGCTAGAGAATTGAAGTTTAAAACAACTCTGAATTACCACTCACACCTATTAGATTGGCTAATATGATAGAAAAAAATGACAAATGTTGGAAAGGAGGTGGGAAAATGGAACTCTAATGCACTGTTGTTGGAGTTGTGAACCAGTGCAACCATTCTGGAAAATAATCTGGAACTATACCCAAAGGACAGCCTATATGTACAAAATTATTTATAACATCTCTTTTGTGGTGATAAAGTATTAGAAACTGAGGAGATATCCTTCAAATGGGAAATGGCTGAACAACTCATGGTGTATTAATGTGATAAAATACTACTGTGCTATGAGAAATAGCAAGGAGGATAGTTTCAAAAAAAAAAAACTTAACTGATGAAAAGTTAAGTAAGCAGAACCAAGAGAATATTGTATACAGTAACAGCAAAATTGTAAGGATGATCAACTCTGAAAGCTGTATCTGTCAAGAAAATGCTCCAAGACAATTCCAAAGTACCCACTAGGAACAATGCTGTCTGTATCCAAAGAGAGAATTGATGAAGTCCAAGGGTAGATGGAAGCATATTTTTTACTTCTTTTTTATTGCCTTTTGTTGGCAATATGGCTAATATGTAAATATGTTTTTTCATGTTTTCAAATGTATAGTTAATATCACATTTCTTAATTTTAAATGAGTGAGGGGAGGGACAGGTAGGAGAGATTTAGAACTCAGATTTTTTTAATAATAAAAAAAAAGATTTTTGGGGAACAAAGTCCAGCATAAACATTTTCAACTATTTGAGGCATTCTTAATTTCCACTACTATCCTTTGCTATACATTCAACACCAACTACAAGCAATTTTTCCTTTCTATGATGCATTTTTTGCCCCACTTATACACTTCTGAAATTATATGTCTTATGGTTTCTTGAGATTGGCATGATGTCATTGTAGTTAGAATGCTAGAATTGGACTCAATCAAGTCCTGTGTTCAAGTTTTACTTCTTATAGCTATTAGTAAATTTATCTAATCAGATATGAAACTTCTCGGATTTCTTTACTAAGAAATAGATCATTTACATTGTTTCTGAACATCACAAATCCCGTGTTTATTGGGCTAGTGTGTTCTTATAGACACATCTAATCTCTACTACATGGCACATTCTTTCAGGGTCGGTATTTGTATTATGTATTTTTGTATCATTCTTCATGGCTAACATTTAAGCTTTACAAAGTGCTTTGTATACATTCCATTTTGACCCTCAAAACATTACATGGTATTATAGGTATTATTACCTTTACTTTATGAATGAAGAGGGAAACTAAGACTCAGATATTAAGTGACTTGCTCAAAGTCACAAAGCTAGCAAATATCAGAGAAGGGATACAAATATTAGTGTCTCTACTCCCAGTACCTTGTACTCTCTCCACTATTACAGGTTGCCTTTAGTGCTTAGCCTAGTACATTGAACATATTAGACACTGGATAAATGTTTATTGAATGTAATTAGATGAAAATTCAATTGAAATTACAAGTGAAACTTACCCAAAATACTCTAATGTTTTATTTGATTACATACCAAGTGCAACTATTCTTTTGTAAGGAACTAGTGTAGCAGTCCCTCTTATCAATGACTTAAGGCAGGAAATGTTTGTTTTCCTGTGGGAATAATTCCTATCATCTGCTCCTTATTTGACAATTTAGGAAGAACTTTCCATTTTCACAAAATGACTTAGTGTTCTGGAAGACAAGTTCATCGTCTCTCTGCTTGGATAGGCTGATTATTCTTTCTGTGAAGAGGATACTGAAGAAAAGTCTCTAAAGTGAGCTGAAGTGGGGCAATTCAAAAGTCAATTGGCTTTTATAATACAACAAGAACATAGTGAAGGACAACTTAAAAAAGATGCGACTGAAAGATGAGGTAGTCACAGACTGGGAGAATGGCTCCATTTGGGTAACGATTCTATAACAAGGAAGAGAAGAGACTGAGGCAATAACAGACCTGCAAAATGATTGAAAATATTGAGACTATATAGAAAGGTCTTCATGTCAAACTCATGTACCTACATGTATATGCTCAACCAATCATTATATATATATATATATATATATATATATATATATATATATGTATATATATATATGTATATATTGCTTTTGTGTATAAGGGGTACATACTATCTAGCACCAAGGGCTTATCTGTGGAATCTGTCCTTATTTCAGAGAAATTGGTTGTCAAAGACATTTTAACTTTCCTCTTTTGGGGATGGTATCCACATTCTTATACTAATTCCTCCTGTTGAAGATACCACCACTCTCAATCATGGAGGCTCACAATCTAGGTGTAATCTTTAACTCTGTATTCTTTCTCATCCCAGCCCATGTTGAATTTGTTGCCATACCATATAAATTTTACCTTTATAGTGTCTTTGCCACAAGGCACCATCTCTTCTCTGACACTGACACTTTCATGGTGCAGTATGACTAGGCTATTACATTAACCGACTGATTAGTTTCCTTTTCTGATATCTCTCTCTATTCTAGTACCTATTTAACTCAATTGTAATGCTGGTCTTCCTAAAGCTAAAGTATGACCATGTCATTTCATCCCATTCCCATTCAATAGATTCCAATATTTCCTTGTCACTTCTAGGATCAAATATATAACCTATCTTTGGTATTTAAAGTCATTGATAATTTACACCTTCTTTACCAGGTTTCTTATACCATATTAACTCCTACATATTCCTCAATCCAGAGATACTGGCTTCCTTCCTCTTTCAATCAATCAATCTTGCATATGGCATTTCATCTTCCAACTCTGCATTTTTACTGACGCAACACCATGCTTGTAATTTTCTCTCTACTCACCTCAAGCTCCCTATTTCCTTGACTTCTTTCAAATCTCAGCTATAGAAATGAGGCTATACACATGTGCACATGAGATACTCATTTATTTTTACAAATATTGATATTCTTAATAATATTCTTGATATTGGTGGTAACCATTATTAACAACCCCAGGTAAATGATGAATGAATTAAAAAAATTTATTAAACTTTTACCACGTGCCAAGCATTGTGCTTAGTGCTGTGGGTACACAATTATAAAAATGAAGACCTCCTGCCCTCAAGGAGCTTATATTCTTATGGGGGAAACAATACTTACAGAGATAGATATATATTCACTTTGAATACCATAAACTCTTCATTATGAGGCTAGAAAGATTGATGGGGACTAGTTGTGAGGGCTTTCAATGTCAAACAGAGAGTTTACTATTTTATCTTAGAGGAAAATGGAAGTTACCAGAGTTTATGAAGTGGGGTCGGGGTGACATGTCAGATCTAACTGTAAGGAAAAACATAGATTACAGTATGAAGAGATGCAAGGTAGGGAAACCAACTGAGACCTTAGTACAGTAATGTGAGAAAGAGAGAGAGAGAGAGAGAGAGAGAGAGAGAGAGAGAGAGAGAGAGAGAGAGAGAGTTGATGAAGGCCTGAACCAAGGTGGTAGCTTCATGAACAAAGAGATCAGATGCTAGAGATGCTCTGGAAACATAAATAACAAGATTTTGCAACATTGTATATGCGCCATGAGAGAATGAAGAATTAAAGATAACACTGAGATTACAAATCTGTGACACTGGAAGACTTTTTTTGTTTGCTATTTGCCCCCTTGACAGAAAAAGTGAAGGTGGGAAAAGAGAAAGATTTGGAGGGAAAGATAATGCATTATGTGTCAGATATGTTGGGTCTGAGATGTGTCAAAAGCACCTGGTTGATAGTACCTAGTAGGAAGTTAGTGTTGTGGGATTAGGTCTCAGAAAAGAGATCTGTGAGTGGTCTCTATACAAATAATAACTCAGGAGATATTAACTATTAATTAACTATTAAATATTAAGATATTAACTAATTAATTAATAACTATGCTACAGTGGACAGTATAATGGATTCAGAATTATAAAGACCTGCATTGAAATATTTCCCTTATTACCAGTTCTAAATTCAAAACACTGCTCAGATTTGAGTTCCAGAAACTCTAACAATTCAGGGTATTGTTGCCATTATGACTGATTGCAATGGCTTAGAATCCTGACTTCAAAATTATCATGGCTCAAATTCCTGGGTGTAGTGGCGATTGCAAATGACACAAAACAGAAACCAATACCCCAAATTTCATTTCTCAGACACTGATTAAAAGAGAGATCCCTGACTTCCTAACTTTAATTCATGGCATCCTTGATGTAGGTGAATTTTGTTTGATTTTCACCCTCTGAATACAGTGGGAAAGTGCATGAAGGAAAATAAAATGAGTTTCTCCTAGTGTGGCAGTTTTAAAGATACAGCTCCTTGTAGCTACAGACAAAGGCATCTACTCCTATTCATTTGTAGCAGATTGCCTCTGTGTTAGGCAATCTGGGCAAAGAGAAAAACATTGTGGAAGTTTTCATCTTGTCTAGGTGGCTTCTGTCTTCAGCATGTATATCCCCCCTTGGCACCTTGAAAGGCTACTAATTTTCTTTTGGCTGTGGGATAACAATATCAGAGGATATCTAGTCGGAGCTTCATCATATAAGATAGATGAAATCCTTGTAGCAAGCCTTGCAAGTTGAGAGGCAGAGACAGTAGATAATCAGTGAAATTACAGAGTTGTGATTTATTAACAATGAGAATGTATAAAAGAAAGTGATGTGCCATCCTGTGAAAATGTTGTGTACTATAGATCCTTTTATTCCTGATTCTGGAACATGAACAGTAAACATGAAATAAATGGGAGAGATGAAATTGCACACTGATATGAATAACCTCTGAACGTTACAGCTTACATAATGTTCAAGCATGTTAAAAGAAATTGAGTCAGTATTTTGCATTCCTAGGCACTTTCAAAATATCTATCACAAGTAGAACAACAAACGTTACACATATTTGGCTGTTATATTTTGCTATTCCAATATGAGGCTTATGGATTCATCAATCACTCTATTTCTGGAAAGGTGACCCTCCTAAGAGTTCAAATATGATTTTAATCCTGAATTTAAATATAATTTATTAAATCAGTACAATACTATCTCATGTTTAATTAACACTTCAAGGTTTAAAAATAAAAATTTTTATCAAAACCATTCTGATGGGTGTGTATTATTTTTAGTATTCTCATTTTATAAATACCTAAAGAGACCCTCAAAAAAATTGGGACACACTAGCTCCACACACTGAATTTTGCAATCCATGTTTAAACCTAGCTCTTCTGCCTTCAAAATTAATGTTCTTTTCATCAAACCATTTCTTGTAGCACAGTAGTATTCCATCAAAATCATACACCACAGCTTGTTAGCCCATTCCTCAATTTCCAATTCTTTTCCACAATGAAAAGAGATGTTATAGATATTTTTGTACAAATAAGTCTCTTTCATATTTCTTTCATCTGGTTGTATGGCTGGATGGAATGATATACAATGTTTTATAGCCCTTTCAATATAAGTCCAAATTGTTCTCCAGAATGGTTCACTAGTTCATCAGTCCACCAACAGTGCATTAGTGTCCCTATTTTTCCACATCTCTAACATCATTTTCTCCTTTTGTCATGTTAGGCAGTTTGATAGGTATGAAGTGGTGCCTCGGAGTTGTTTTATTTGTATTTCTCTACTTAATAGTAATGTGGAGCATTTTTTCACATGACCATAGAAAACTTAGATTTTTCTTTCCTCTGAAAACTGCCTGATCATACCACTTGACCATTTACCAACTGGGGAATAACTCATATTTTCATAAATCTGACTCAGTTCCCTATGTATCTGAGAAATAAAGACTTTATCAAAGAAACTTGTCATGAATATATGTATATATATGTGTGTGTGAGTGTGTGTAAATATGTATGCATATATACATATACATATGCATATTTTATATCTAAATCTGTCTTCATCTTCTATGGTATCTTTTAGCAAAACTCAGTTTCCAAGATTGTTTCTTTTAACAAGGTCCATTTTTATTGTTGCTTTGTCTGAGATCATCTATGCTACCCTTGGCTTTTTTCTTTTTTACTGCAGTTGAAGCACAACAGATTTTTCTCCAGCCAAATCTGAGTGTCTATGTCAAGTATTTCTTTTGTAAAAAACATTATTAGATTCTGGCTTGTAATTCATTCTGTTATCTACTTATGTTTTATGAGTGAGTTCACCTTATTTCCATTTACAGTTCTGATTATTAATTGTATTTTGCAACATATTATATTTTATCTTTCTGTCTCTTTTTTTACCCTCTCAGGAAAAATTTGCTTTGTTTCTGACCACTGCCTCCCTAATGCACCCACCCTTTTATCATTCCCCCTTCTCTTTTCCCCTTCCTTTCCTTTTGGGTAACATAGATTTTATACTCAAATGAATGTGAAAACCTCTTTTATGCTAAATAATTTCCCCCTGTTTTCCTCTCCCTTCCACTTTCTCCCAGTGCACCCTCCTTTCCCCTTAATTATTTTAAGATCAATCCAGCATAAATTACTCACACCCGTGCTCTGAGTCTTTATTGATTTCTTCTAACTGCCCTAATAATGATAAATAATGAAAAATCAATTTAAGTCTTAGGAATCACATGTATTGTCTTTCTAAATAGGAATGTAAACAGTTTAACTATATAAAGAACCTCAATTTCTCTTTCATGTTACCTCTTCATGTTTCTCTTGAGTCTTCTATTTGAATGTCAATTTTTTTTAGCTCTGGTTTTTCATCAAGAATGATTATTTCATTAAATGTTTATTAATTTTTATCTGACGTATCATACTTGGTTTGACTGGATAGGCCATTCTTGGTTGTTCTCCTAGCTCTTTTGTCTTTTGGGTTATCATATTCCAAGCCCTCTGCTCATTCAACATGGAATCTGCTAAGTTATAGTTACCTTACAATATTTGAATTGTTTCTTTCTGCCTGCTTCCAATATATCCTCCTTGACCAGGAAGTTCTGGAATTTGGCTATAATATTCCTGTGAACTTTCATTTTGCTCTCTCTTTTAGGAGGTGAGGAGAGAATTATTTCAATTTCTATTTTACCTTCTTGATCTAAGATATCAGGGAAATTTTCCTTTATATGTTCTTAAAATATGATGTCTTTCTTAAATAATGACTTAAAAGTTAGTCTAGTAATTCTTAAATTATCTCATTTCAATCTATTTTCCAGGCCAGTTGTTTTTCAATTATTTATTTTACATTTATATATATGTTTCTTTTACTTTATTGTGACTTGATGGAGTTATTAGCTTCCACTTTCCCAATTATAATTTTTAATGAACTATTTTCTTCAATGGCTTTTTAAACTTTTTTTTATTTGATCAATTCTACTTTTTAAGAAGTTCTTCTATAAAATTGTGTACCTCTTTATTTGGCTAATTCTTCCTTCATAAGAATTTGATTTTTAAGGAACTTTTTTGTCAGTTTTTCAATTCTTATCAATTAAGATCAATTCTGATTTTTATTTTGGTATTTTATTTAATAATTTTATGCTTTTTGCTAAACAATTAATTTTACTTTCATAATCTTCTTGCATCACTCTCATTTCTTTCCTCACTTTTTTCCTCTACCATACTTATCTCTTTCTGTAACTCTTCTGAGAATTCTTTTTTGCATGGTCAAATTATTATTTTTCTTTGAAGTTTTGCTTATGTGTGCTTTGACATTGCCTGCTTCACAGTTTGTGTCTTGGTCTTCCCTGTCACCACAAGAGCTTTTTATGATCAATTTCCTTTTTTTGTATTTACTTATTTCTTTAGCTTATCTTTTGATTATGAACTTTATGTTCAAGTCAGAATTTGTTCATCAGGGAGTGGGGAGGCATTATCCCAAGCTTCAGCATTTTTCATGATGTTGTTTTCAAGAGCTACTTCTGGGAGTCTCCAAGGTTTTTTTGATGCTTCTAAGGTAGTGTGATTCTAGCAGAAGTGTGGTCATCTCTCCTGATCTGCCTTCTAGTCTTTTTTGTTGCCTGTGTATTTTTTTCCAAAAATTATTAATTTATTTGTTTTGAGTTTTCAACATTCACCTCCATAAATTTAACATTTTCTTGCCCATCTTCACCCCTCCCTCCCCAAGAAGATATGCAATCTTATATAGTTGCTACACATATATTTCCATTCAATACAATCATACACCAGTTATCTTGATTAGAAAGTTTATAATGAATGGGAGAAACCCATGAGAAAAACAAAATAAAATGCAATGAGACATAACACAAAAGGAAATAATCTGCTTCATCCTGTGTTCTACTCCATAGTTGTTTATCTGGATGTTGATGACATTTTGCATAATGAATCCTTTGGAAATGTTTTAGGTCTTTACATTGCTGAGAAGAGGTAACTATATCAAAATCAATCCTCACTCCCTATGGTTGCTACTGTGTATAATGTTCTCCTGTTCTGCTTTCTTCACTTAGCATCACTTCATATAAGTCTTTTTAGGTTTTTCCTGAAGTCTACCTGCTCATCATTTCATAAAACACAATAGTATTACTTTACATTCATACAACACAACTTTTTCAGCCATTCCCCAGTTAATGGGCATCCCCTAGATATCCAGTTCTTGACCTCCACAAAAAAAGCTTCTATAAAAATTTTTGGACACGTGGGTCCTTTTCTATCTTTATGATATCTTTGGGATATAGCCCTATAAGTGATATTGCTGGGTCAAAGGTTATGTGGAATGTTTTTTTAATATAAAATTTGTTTATTTAACTTTTTACATTCATTTTCACAAAATTTTGGGTTCCAAATTTTCTCCCCATTTGTCCCCTCCCTCCACCCCATTACACCAAGCATTCTAATTTCCCCTATCACCAATCTGCTCTCTCTTCTATCATCCCTCC
>JAQQSK010015249.1:0-10845 GCA_028658325.1 Potorous gilbertii
ACAAATGGGGAGAAAATTTTAGAACCCAAAATCTTGTGAAAATGAATGTAAAAAGTTAAATAAATTTATTTTAAAAAAAACGAAAATACTCAGTAATAATCTGAGGTTGGGTGCTTAAATGACAACCATAGAAGAAAAATAAATAAATAAACAGCCTGTCTTTGTGGACAGAAATCTTGAAAACAGAAAGACCTGGGTTCAAGACAGTTCTCTACCATACACTGCTTATATGATCCTGGCAATGTCACTTAACTTCTCAGTTCTCTGGGCACTTCTCTGAGATGCCGAGAAAGTGCCAGCCTGCATTGGTGGAAAGTTTCCTCAGTTAAGTGTTCTTTGCTGTAGCACAAGTCTAGTCTCACTAACACTTATGAATAATAAGAGTTTCCATTTGTATGGCGCTTCTAACTTTTTAAACTGTCTTCTCAACTCTCATTCTACCTATATTACTCATGAGGAACTGAGTGAGGGTCAAGCAATGTGCTTAGAGTCAAATAGTGTAGCGCCAATGCAATATTCACAGTGCTATGGCAGCCATAAATATCCCAGTGCAATTCTGAATCACAAAATACAATAAACTTTCCACATGGAAGACAGAACCAAAGCATTTATTTAGACACCAAAAAACCAAGTCCTCATAGTAACAAAAATATATATACAATAATGAAGACAGCTACACCATCCCGAAGCCATCCCCCTGCTAGGCTTCCCACAAACCAGCTCCGTTAAGCAAAATCATAAACAATCACAAAATCACTCATGCTACCCAGGAGCCTGCATCATTCCTAGCTCTGTATGTTCTCATGACTAACTTTCTCTCAGGTCTGCTCTAGCTCTGCCTCTTCCTATTCCACCCCTTCTGCAAACTCCTCCCACCACAGGCTCCATGTGATTCAGACGCATGTGATTCAGGCTTTTATTGACCCAGGCAGGTCACATGAGCCTATTAATGAATGAGAAAGATCTTCCCATTTTAAATTACCATTACTCAGAGTAAATAGCAGGACTGAGACTTGAATTTTTCACACCCTTTAAGTCTAATGAGTGTTCTTTCAAATCTACCATGATGCCTCTAAATGTCTTCCCAGAGGAGATAAACATGAAGATAATCAAAGGAAGTGCTGGAGGTATCACTGATTGTTGAGACTGATGACAATGTTTTGAAGACCCTGAAGATCATTTGAGTGCATGCTATTGGATTATAGATTATTAGAGCTAGAAGGGATGTCAAAGACCCATCTAAGTAAATTTGCAGATGAGGAAACTCAGGTTACACAGCTAGTTTTTGATAGAGCTGGTAGTCACATCTAGATCCAGTGCTCTTTCCATTCAATTTAATGGGTAGCTGAGTAAGATAGAATCAAGGAATCATGGTAGCTTTTGAATTTCTGAAGGTGCCAGATACCATTCTTTTCTTTACCTCACATGAACCTTCAGTTCTGAGCAACACATTTCAGTAAGAGCACTGATAAGCTAGAGAGAATTGAAAGAAAAGTAACCAGAATTGTGAAAAAGCTTGACATATGAAGATCAGTTAAAGGAACTGGGTATACTGAGCCAGGAGAAGAGAATTTTTAGGGGTGACAAGATCAGTTCCCCCAAGTATCTGAAGGTTTGGTCATGTGGAAGAAGGATTACATTTGTTCTGCTTGGTCCCAGAGACCCAAAAGCAAGTATTTGAAGTCATAAAAAGGCAAATTAACCTTGATGTTGGGAAAAAACATCCTAATGATTAGATCTTGTCCCGAAATTGAAGCACATATTTTGGGATGAAAAGTATCACCTCTATGGTATACAAGTAAAGATTGAATGAGCACTTGTCAATTAGGAGGTATGTTTCTTTCCAATTCTGAATTTTCTATGATTCTATGTGCATTTTTTGTGGTTTTTCATAGTTAAACAGGTGTCTTGTCCTATCTGTGTATATCTGGAAGTGAAAACATGTAGTGATTCTACAGGCACTGATGGTGGGTCTGCTGGTTGAAGGCATAAATAATGAGCTAGCTCTGGGTCAGAAAGATCACTGCTGAAATTTACTGATGATAAAAATCAATCTCAAGCTTTGTTGGCTGAAACACATCTGTGAAAATGTCTTCGGAGACATTCCCTCTCTCACAGATGGAAAGAAGTAACAAGGAGGAAAATTGATAGTTGACTGAGGTTAAATTTGAGTCCAGGTTTTCTTATTAAAATTCTTGTATAACTAAATACAATTTAAAAATATTCTTAGAACCTGAAGTATGTACTAAGATGATAGACTTTATAAACCTACCACCACATTGCCTTACCATCTGACTTTTGATACTGATGCAGAAAGTGTCAAGAGTTAGTAGTGATGTCTATCTATGGGAAGCACTGTAGTATGTCTTTAGACCTTGAGAGCTGATCCACATGACATTCACAAAAATGCACACATTGAAAAAGAATAACAATGAAAATGTGCATCACATAGAGGGTAATGGAAAGGCATGTGGTGGGTGTGAGAAGGCTGTAAACTACAACTAATGAGGAGCTGTGAAGGAGGGCTGGAAGCAAAAGATACCATCAAAGAATGTATGATAAGAACAGAAGATGGACTGGCCATGTGATAAGAGTAAGAAATGAGAGACACCCCAAGTGTCCTATTGGAAAGGCTGTGTTGGAGTGCCTTTGTTCGACTTAAAGTGAGACCTCTTGATTTATTGTTTTGCTGATTGCCTGGAATTAAGAGAGCTATGGATAAACTTGCACAAAATAATGAAAAATGAAATGAGCAGAACCAAGAGAATATTATATAGAGTAACAGTAATATTATTTTTTATTTTATTTTAAGATATTTTATTTTATTTTATTTTAAGAATAACTTTGAGTGGTTAAGTCATTTTAAGATATTTTATTTTATTTTATTTTAAGGATAACTTTGAGTGGTTAAGTCATTTTGACTATTATAAATACCCAAACTACCTACAAAGGACATATGAAGGAAGATGCTATCTGCATCCAGAGAAAGTACTGATAAATAGAAGTATACATAGAATGAATTTACACATATATACATATTTGTGTCCAGTGTGCCCATCTGAGAGGGCAGGGAAAAAAAAGAAATTTACATGATAACTTTATTTTTTTTAAAGAAATAATATGTTGTACATAATAGATTTGTAGTTTCATGAGCAATCATCTTTTTAAAAATTTCTTTTATGTTATAGAAATGCTTTTTATTTCATGAATAAAAATTTTAAAAAGGAGAGCTATTGAGAGAATATTAATAATGCAGGTTAAATTTAAAAGTGTATTGTATCTAAACTTCCCCCCCCCCCCAACTAGTTGTTAATAAACCAGTTACCAGAAGCACAACTCTGCCCAGTGATCTCCTTGCAATGTTTGGAACAACTAAAATAGACCTCCTGCAGATTGGGTGAACTTCCTGTGGTGTGCATATGGGAAAATATGAACAAAAGTCATACAGGATAGACAGGCAGGGAAGGGTTGTGATCCATACTATTAGAAGTAACAGCTAACTCTAGGAGATCACAGATCCACTTAAAAAAGGAAAACATAGAAAAACACAGTCACTTTTTAGTTTTGATCCTTTCTTACTACTTGGTTCTTATGCTAATCACATCTTTTCAAGAAATACTTTAAAACCTCTTAGTCTTAAGTATGTGAGGAATAGAATGTAGGCATTTGGTTTGATGATAGAGAACATATAGGGCAAGAATGGGAGAAAAAAATTTGAGAGGTAGTTTGGGGGGTAGACATTGGACTGCTTTGAACAGCAGAATAAGGAGAATGGACTTAATCCAACAAGCAAGGTGGAACCATTGATTTTTTTTTTTTTATCCAGTGATGAAATCAAAACTTTCATTTAGGAAGAGTGCACTGGAAAGGATTATAGGATTTTTAGAGGATGGAGAACCTGGAGGAGAAGAAATCAATCAGACATCTTTTGTCTGGGAATTATCTAAGCAAGAAATAATGACAGCTTGAATTAGGGTGACCATGTGAATGGAAAGGAGGAGACAGTTTCCAGAATTATTGCTGAGGCAGAATAAATAAGACTTGGTAATAGGATATGGGAGGCCTCTGGGGAGGGATAATGAAAAGAATAGGGAAATAAGGCAGAAAATCTAGTTTTAGAGAGATAATGAGCTTGACTTCGACATGTTTAATTGAAAATGCTGTTATGGGCAATGGAACGTATAGAATCAGAGTTTGGCAAGGAGGTTAGGATCGGAGATTTTCTTTGGCAATAATTCAGATAAAGATGAGAATTAAGGCTGCAAGAATGGATTAGTTTGTGGAAAGATTCAATTCAATTTGAAAAAGATGAGAGGGTTAGAGGGCCAGCCTTGAAATAAGGAGGATGAGTTCAAATACTGCCCCTGATGTATTCTTTGTAAGACCATGGACAAGGGATTTATCCTGTCAGTAGTCCAGAAGAAGATTGTATGAATAGTGGAGGGTATTTCCACACAAGGAGTTTCCCATTAATGTCAAAATTACATTCCTGGATTCTATAAAAGAAAAATAAGTTGTGTAAGTCAGTTACAAAGGGCACTAAGGCAGGGGGGCAGGAAAGGGAAGTGGAGAAGAGAAAAGAAAAGAAGAGAATGAAGAAGAAAAAAACTATACCTTGGCTTCAAAGAGCTTATATTTTACTTGAAATAGAACATCTAAAAGAGATAACTCTGGAGAAGGTAATTTGAGAATGGGAAGAGCACTAAGATCTAAGAGAAATCAGGAAAGATGTTCCACAAAATTTGATTTCTAAGATAAATTTTGAAGGAAGTTAAGGAGTAGAGATGAGGAATAAATGGAGTCATGGGCAGCCTGGACAAAAGTATGAAGGTGCATCAAATTCTGAGACTAGGAAACAACAAAGTAGGTCAGTTGGACTAGATAGCAGAGTCTGAAAGGGACTCATGAAATACCTGGAAAGGCAGATCAGAGTCATAGTCTGTCGAAAAAGAGAACAGTAGACAGGAAAGGTCATGAAATGTTTGCTTACATTATAATCCATGAAAAATCAGGGTTCACAGATACTATTTCATTTCTGGTCAATTTTCAAACATTTTTGCTAGCATTATCCTGCCACCAGAGCTGTCTGCTCCTAGAAACTTTGGCTCAGTACCCTCAAGTATAGAGAATTTGCCTGGTCTCTTCTGTGCTCTGTTGTTGTTGGAGAGGCAATCTGAGGCAATTCCATAGATACTAAGGAGTACAATGAGAATGACAGTAACCCAGGCAACAAAGAGAGACAGATAGAGGGTTGTGCTTAGGCGTGCCTTGTTTGGTCTTCCAGACAGGCGATTACTTAGCAAGTAGAATTCAACATTCCTAGCCTGGGCAGATACATCCTACTTTCAAATTCTTCTGTCACATTATAGCTGTATACAAAATGAGGTCACAACAGAGGAAAAACCCCTGCATTTTTTGCCCTCCTGAGTCTTTGGCAATGAGCATTAATAAAAACATAGTCTGTAACTTAAAAAAAAATGATCTGGGCTCCTATTGGGATGCCCCAGGAATGTTTTAATGATTTCAGATAGTTTGTTCTGATGTATTTTCATGTGGGCACAGTTATCTCAGCTGCATCCGTGTGGAAAACTTTTAATTTGGTTAAATTTATGCTGTGAGCATTTGGGGACTGGGGTGTTGGAGGGGATCCTTCCCTTCCCCTCATTGTAATTCTCTTGTAGTATCCTCCCCTGCACAGTTATGTGGTTCTCCATATGCCCAAATTCATAAGCTCTCACATGCACAGTGTAGAATTTGACTCGGATTCAAATATATTAGGATTATAGAATTAGAACTGCAAGGGACCCTAAAGGTCATCAAATCCTACCTTTTCCTTTTAAAGGTGAGGAAAACTGAGGCTGAGAGGGGTTAGTTGATTTTTTTCAAAGCCACATAGCTAGCAAGTATCTGAGGGAAGACTTGAACTCAGGTGTCTCTGACTCAAACCATTGTGATACTTAATTTCTTTGCCAATCTCTTCTTGTTGACAGGCGTGGAAAACCACATAAATCAATCCAGTCCATATTTTGTTTGCTACTATACTGGGATGGACTTTCTGAAGAGGAAGAGATCAGCATTTTTCCCCTAGGTGATTTGAGACTGTCTCCACTCCTGCATTGACATTAGTCACTTTTCTCCTTGTTGTGTAAGATACATACACACATACACACACACACGCACTATCCCCCTACCCCCACATACATGTACATAATAGAGTACAGGGGTTATCAAATTTTGAATTTGCTTTTCCTGGCTATCTTTGGGATGTGGGAGGGAAACCTCAAACTTTCTGTTTGATAACACATGACTAGAATGTTCACATCTTTTTGATTAGCTATCAGTGGCCATTTTTCTAAATGGTTATAAAAATGAATTTACTTGTTGCCTCCTTAGAGGAAAAATATTGTTATTTCATGTCCTATAAGAGTTAATCAAAAGACATTTATCAAAGTAAAACTACAGGGATAAACAAACAAGAAGGTTGTAATCATGGCCCTAACTTGGATGTGCTATTAGAGTTTTCCCCAGGGAAAAGACATGTCAAAAGACATGGGGTGTACGGGTATTCAGGGAAGACTAGTACCTCTGGTGTGAGGGCTGCTGAGCCCTTTGCAAGGATAGTAAATCATCCACTTTTGGTGGTCCATTTTTATTCAACTCTCATTAGTGGCTTCAAAAAGGTGTAGAAAACTCAGTGACCATATCCTGGTATATCACCTATGCCAGACTGAGGGTAACTGACAGGCCTCAAACCCATCAGTGAGTTGGGGGTGGAAGCGATGTCTACCCAACTATGTGAAGTCCTTTCCTATGGAATGAGTGGATGAGAAAAATTTCATGAAGGTGACAAAAGCAGGCACTGTGGAGCACTTAGAGCTTGGTTAGACATTGGGAGATGCCAAGGTCATCCACTGCATCCCAGGCTTGACTTTTGGTCTGCCACTGGACTTCAATTATTAGAAGAGAGAATGAGGCTGATGACTGTGCAATTTTGCCTCCCTTAAATCCAATTTATGGACCAGTCCAAAAAGGTGGTGGAATGAGATTTAGAGGGCTCTGACAACTTTATGTTGGGTCATATTATTTGCAGTGGTAACAATGGCTCATTCTAGGGTTGCTTTCTAGCTTTTTTCTCCAACTGTAAAAATTACTAACCATGGCTTTGGCTGTTATTAAAATTATGAGGATGATTAGGACCTAGATGTGTCTGTGAGAAAACAGAGAACCACAAATTCACACTGTCCATCAACTAGAGTTCGAGAGCATTGAGGGAGGGATAGTGATGGCTGGTGTTAAATGCAGAAAAGAGTTCTAGAAGGACAACACAAAGAAGTAGGTCTAATACTGTCACTTTAGCATGAGATGCTTTGATGAAGATAATAGTGAGACTGGACTAATAAAAGAGTTAAATGTAAATAAATACTAAATAGAGAGGTTGCAGATCTGTGTAACAGGGGCACTAAAACAATATTTTGGGTCATACGTTTTTCAAATTAGGTATTTTAGGGAAATTCCAAGAGGTTTGTGAAAAGAAGAGGTGAAATATGAGATGTGGTCTATAGGCACACTTAAGGCTAACTAACCTCTCTTCCAAACCACTATTCATTTCTCACAGATTCTCCATGTGTCTTTTGTTTTTCCTACAAAAATGCCTGAGCATTTATGTGCACTGAGGGGACTATGTTTCCCCCTTCTCCCTTGTTATGGAGAGAACCAAATTTTGTCCAATGCATTTTCACTTAAAGATGACTGACTGTCTGATTTTATTATAAGAATCCCCAAAGAAAGTCATAAAACTTTCAGACCAGCTTGGGTTGACAGTCCATGCCTGAATTACTTTGCCTCATGTTGGGAAACCTAAAATACAAGCTATGTTTTCAGAAAACTGTCACTCTCATTATGTTCTGATTATGGGAGGGGATCTTAATTGCAGCAGCAATGAAGAAATAGACAGAAGCCATCTGGAACCTCATCCACTGTGTGCCAAAGAATTGTCTTCTATTTTAAAAGCCAAAGACGTCATAGATGTATGGAGGAATTTTAATCCGTTATACGAGACAATGCATTTGATTGAGTGCCAGAGTTGGTTATTTGTCCTTGGGAAGATTACATAGGTTTTATGTTTTAAAAAATTCATTTCAATTTCTTTGTTGTAAATTGAATTGTCTCTAATGGTTTTTCTAATGATAAGAAATTTTATTTACTTTTAGTTTTGCTTGACACTCATAAGTATATTTTATATTGGCAATACCATTGTCCAAATCTTAAAAGATGCTTTATTTGTTTTGTGATAGATGTTTTGATTTTTTTCAGATAGAAAAGCTGGAGATCTTTTTATTTCTTGGAAATTGTGTTGGGACATAGATAAATTACCCTTGATTCATTAAGTGGCAAAGTCATGTGAAGTTATGTGGATCTGAAGCCATAGCTTGAAGTTTGGGAACAGAAGCTTGAAACCCACAAAGTTTTTTGCAACTTAGTTTAATGAAATATTATATGAGAACCCTAAATGGAGACATGGAGACAGGAATAAAGAAGAGAGTGTCTCTCTCTGTCTCTGTTTCTTTTGGGTGATGGTAGGCAGAAGAATTGTGAGTTAGTGGAGGAGAGGGTTGACACAGAAGGAAAAATTCTGGTTAGCCAGATTCAATCTTGATTTCAAGGTCAATGCAACTTATTTATTTAGAGAGTAAAGGTTGGAAAGTTGATGTCATAAAGGTCATGTGTTCCCTCTTGCAAAATGTCACTTCTTCCTGGCACAGTGAAAGGCAGATGACTAAGTTGGTTAGACCATTGATCTAACCTTAGCAGACATTCTTAGGTTATTATGAAGGCAGTCAGTAATAGAAAGGCAACATTGTGATGAGAGGTCATAAACTTGTAAAAACTTGGGAACTTCAGCCCTCTGCTGGCAATGGAAATGTTCTAGGATAAAAAGTACTTGGGAAATTTGAAAATAATCAGAAAAGAAAAAGAAGTGTATGTCTGGTTGAGAATTAGTCTTCTCTTTGGAGGAACATTTTATTCAATTCTACAAATGTTTATTATGTTCCTATTTTATGTATTCTCTGTGTTAGGGGTTGGGGATACAAAAACCAAAAATGAATCAGTTCCTGTCTTTGAGTTAACTGGGTAGATATAGTGTGTAGGTCAGACCTACAGAACTTGGCAGTAGGGAGGGGCCAAACTTGAAATAGGCTAAACTTTTTCACACCACAAATAGGTTAGACTAGAGACAGACTGACATGGTTGGTTGCCACAGGTCATGTGGCAACCCTACATTTTTCGAGGACCACCCGAAATCTTTTGGCAGGCCACAAGCAACCCACAGGTCATATGTTGTGCAGGCCTGGTAGAGGTGAATAAATAAGAGGGAGATAAATTGAAGAGGAAGGACCAACAGCTGGGGCATGAGGGAAAACCTTGGTGGAGTATGTGGCAACCAAAGCAAGTTCTGGAAGAATTCCAAGATCCAGAGGGGTGGAGGCTAGGAAGGAATGTTTCCTAGGCATGTTGAATGGCTTGGATGAATGCATGAAGGAAGGAAAGGAAATTCAGAGAAGATGGAGCATCCAGGGAATTTCCAGTTGTCCAGTTTTGTTGAAATAGGAGCTTATGAAAGACAACAGTATGAAATAGGGCAGGAAAGAGGTAGGATGAATAACTTTTAATGCCAAACTGGAGTATTAGTCTATTATTCTAGAGGATACGGAGTCATTGAAAGTATTTGACATGGGAATGACATGTTCTATAGACAGGGAGTGTAATGGATAGAGTGCTGGGCCTGGAATAAGGAAGCCCTGAGTTCAAATGCATCCTCAGATACTTATGAACTGTGTGACCCTGGACAAGTCACTTGATCCTCTAAATTTCCTCATCTGTATAATGGCGGATTATTATAGCGCCTACCTTGCAGGGCTGTTGTAGGGATCGAATTAGGTAACAAGTGTAAAACACTTAGCATTGTGCCTGGCACGTAGTAAGTGCTACACAAATATCATCATTGTTATGACTGTCAGATCAGCATTAAAATTATTTTAGCAGCTGTATGGAGAACTGATTTAAAAGAGAAGATACTGTAAATAAGGATACCAATTCAGATGCCATTAGAGTAGTACAAGGAAAGGATGTGAACTAGGATAATGGTGGTGTGAGGAGAGCAAAGAGGATGGATTTTTTTAAAGAGGCCGTGGAGATAGGTTTAATAAGACTTGACACAGTTTGGGAAGGGGATGTAGTTGTTGGCGTGTTTGTCCCTCATTCTTGAAGAAGACCATGGCATCAAGATGATGACATGACTTGTAGTTGACTTTGATTTGAGTGAGGGAGGGCTGTGCAATGTCACCAACCTCACCTTCTTCTCCTGAGCCATCTGAGTTCAGTGGCCTGGTACTCATCAGGATGGCTGGAGGTGGCCCAGGTTGTAATGGGAGACCCTGACCCTTTCAGGCTAAAATCTTATAACATTCTCACTTTGAGTGAGATGCACCCATTCAATGAAAAGTCTTCTTTAAGTAGTTACTCAAGGGATAGCCTCCTTAATCAAAAAAAAAAAATCAAACTGGGAGAAGAAGACCCTTAAGGTTCTTGGGTAAGAAAGAAGCAATTACTATTGTTTGGGAAGGGGATGTGGTCACGTAAAGGGAAGAGTCAAGGATGACTCCAAAGTTAGGACTTTAGGGGACCAAGGAATGTGGTGCCTTCAACAATGTTTGGATGAGGGACAGGTTTTTTTTTTTTATTTTTTATTTTTTTATTTATTTTATTTTTTTTAAATAAATTTATTTAACTTTTTACATTCATTTTCACAAGATTTTGGGTTCCAAAGTTTTCTCCCCATTTGTG
>JAQQSK010015250.1:0-10845 GCA_028658325.1 Potorous gilbertii
CCCCCCCCCCCCCCCCCCCCCCCCCAAAACTATTAAAAAATTAATAACCAATAAAAAATAAAGAAAGAAAGAAAGAAAAAAAAGAAAAAAGAAAATAATGAGAAGGATTTGACAAGATGAAAAAAAAAAGTGAAGCACACCTACATTAAAGTTAGTTTTATTTCCTGATCACACAGCAAATAGAAGAAGGGAGGTGACCAGAACATTGTGTCGAAATTCATCTTGTTATTTTAAACAATCAATAGTCTTGGATTAATTCACATTTCAATAATGTGGAGCCATAGAACTCTGGACATGGTTGGTGCTCAGTAAACATTGAATGAGAAGAAGCTAGTAATGATGATGACTGCTGACTGACTAAAGAAGTTTCAATATACCCCTGTTAATTTTGATTTCATAAATGCAAGAAGAAAAATACATTTGACATGGCTTCAACCTAGTACCATCCCCATCACACCCACACCTTGATGACCTACTGAACCATCTGTTCCTATTGATATTCTAACCACCCTATCAACTACAGTTTAAATGCTATTTTCTCAAAGCTCCCCCCCCCAACTCCTCTCAAGAAAATGATTTCTCCCTCCTCTCATCTCACAGACTTGGTACTTCTTTTACAAATTTGCATTTTCTCTAGTTCGTGTAATATGTTCCCGTATATGAATCTGTCACAATACCACTTTGGGTGGAGGGAGAAAGGAAGAGGTAGAAGTGGGGAGGAAGAAGAAGAGTCTGAGGAGGAAAAAGAGAGAAAGATGGAGGCAGGCAGAGAAGGAAGGGGGGCAAACAATGAAAGATGTTTAAAATATTACTTTTAAATCATACTTTTATTAATGCTCAGAAATTCTACTCTCTGTGTTTCATAGGAAAGAAGTTGGCAAAAATCAGGTTACATTTGTTAGAGTGAAGACTCAAAATGCACAATGAACAAGAATATAAAGAAAACATGAAGCTCAGACCTTGCCTTGTGTATACAAACATTTAGTTCTAACCCAGAAAATAAGGAATTTAAAAATAAAGCATTTTCCAAAGACATTTCATAAAGTGTATACCAAAGAAATCAGTAAAGAGGTTATATGGATCTTTATTCAAAAAGAAAAGAAAATTCTTTTTCACAACTGCCAGGCAATTTTCAAAAAAGAAAAAAGATAGACAGACAGATAGATGATAGATAGATAGATAGACAGATAAATAGGTATGTAGATAGATGATAGATATATCACCTTCCCCAAAGGATATTATGTGCTAGACCATCATTCAAGTAAATCCAAATGACAGCACATTTGGTTATTTAACATCCTTCTAGTTTTGTGGCCAAAAGATCACTCAGAAATTTCATCCTTTATATGAAATCAAGGCTTTACTTTTGGAAATCATATTTAAAACCATTTGATTAGAACAGCTGAGCAAAGACAGAAGGGAGGAGGGAGGGGGAAGGAGAAGAATGCTGTGGTGAAAAACCATTAGACTTGGAAACAAAATTTACACTCAAGTACAATACAACTCTGTCACTTCTTAGCTAAGTGACTTGTCACTTCTTAGCTAAGTGACCTATGCAAAGCCATTCACCCCTAAGAGTCCCAATTTCATTTGCAAAATTGAAACTGGACAAGGTGAACCTGAAGATTCATTCCAACCTTAACTTTCTGTGAACTTAGATAAGAAGTAGATACATATTGATATTCATATATGTATACATCATGTATATATATAATATATGCTTATATTCTATGCATGATAAAGCTATAACATTCAATAAAATTAATTACTTCCTTACCATCATTGCTAGTTACTTGATGGCAAAATAATAATTAGTTCTTTGTTAAAGACTAAATAAACTGTCTTTACTTCTCAAAATCATAGGGTAGGAGCTCAGAGGTCATCTAGTCCAATCTGCATCTGTATAGAAATCCCCTGTATAAAAACATCCCTGATAAATGGCAGTCTTTTCTTCTTAGAGGAAGCTAAATAGCATAGTAAATATGGACCTAAAGCCAGGAAGACCTAAAGTTCAAACTCTGCCTCAGACACTTACTATGTGTCCATGGATAAATCATAACTGCTCTTTGCCTTGATTTTCTCATCATTAAAATGAGGGGATTAGACTGGAAGACCTCTCAGATCCATCTCAGGTGGAAATCTATGATCTTATGACATCCAAATGATAAGAAATACTACCTCCTGAGGGAGCAAACATTCTACTTTTGGATAGTTCTAGTTATTTTTTTAAGTTTTTTTTCCTTTTACGTGACCAAAATGTGTCTTTAACACTGTATACTCACTGCTCTTACTTCCACTCTGTCCCTTAGAACCAAGCATAACAAGGCTAAACCTTTCTTCATATAAGTGCTTCGGATATTTAAAAGGGAACTCTGCACCACTAAGGTTTTCCAGTGGTAACTCTTTTCTTATCTAATGTTAGATAGCTTTTAAAAATCAGGAAGGTAATAGAAAAAATATCTTTGCTTTATCAGTTTTACTAGTAATGAGGACATCACCATTATCACAAAATATTATGCTGTTTTAACAAAAGTCTATTCATGTTTCAGGTAAAATATCCTAAAATGTTAGCAAATATTTCATCTTTTTTTTTTTGCAAATCATGACTGTTATCTAGATCTCTGACAAAATAGCTATCCAATCTCATTATAAATCAAGAGTAGCCCATCTCCATCAATCAAGTCAACAAACTTGATTGCTGTATTAAGTGCTGACTAGGTATGAGGTATGGACACTCTTTATATCTGTCCACTTCTCTCCAGTCACAGTCACTGCCCTAGTTCTGGCTCTCACCATCTGTCATTTGGACTATTGCCACAGCCGCCTAATTGATCTTCTGGTCTCAAGTCTATCACCTCTCCAAAAGAGCCTTTGCGCAGCTGCCAAATTGATTTTCCTGATCTGAACATACTACCTTACTTAATAAATTCCTCTGGTCTCAAGTCTATCACCTCTCCAAAAGAGCCTTTGCGCAGCTGCCAAATTGATTTTCCTGATCTGAACATACTACCTTACTTAATAAATTCCATTGGTTCCCTGTTGCCTCCAGAATCAAATACACCTCCTCTGTTTATCATTTAAAGTCCTTCATGACCTGACTCCAAACTACAGTGCTTTCTCAGTCTAATTGAACATGGCACCCCTTCACACACACTGTGATCCAGACAAACTGGGCTTCTGTCTGCTTCTCACACTGCAACTTGTAACTGTACTTCTGTTTTCTTCCATCCTCATTTCTAGTTTTCAAAATCCCTAGTTATGCTCAAGGCATTTAATTTCAAGTGCCTTTGCTTATAACCTCCTCCCACAAATCCTATTATTGGGGTCCCCCCAAAAAATTACATTGGATCTCTTTGGTCTACACCTACACACATATATGTTGACTTCTTTAGCTCTACAGTAATGTTCTTGAGGACAGGTACTTCTTTTGCTTTTATTTTTTAATCCCCAGAATTTAGTATATTGCCTGTTACAAAGACAGAGCTTAATAAATGTTTGCTGCTGCACTGATTGTGTTTTAATGTTCACAGAATAGGACAATATTGTGAGGTAAGTATTGCAAATACATATTGCTCATTTTATAGATGGAGAAAAAAAGAACTGAGGTTAAATCATACAACTAGTGTCAGAAATTCACTTTGAACCCAGGTCTCTTTTGACTGTAAGTCTAATATTCCTTTCTCTCTATACTATATTTCTTTAAACCTGTGGTGTCAAATTCAAATGGAAATGGGGGCCATTCATATGTACCCAAGGATCCCTGTGGGTTTCATATTGATTTAGTTTTTAATTATATTATTTATTTATGATTTTTTTAAATTTTTACCCATTTTATTAAATATTTCCAATTATATCGATTACGTGTGATTTGGGTCACAATTGGAAGGTTTGTGGGCAACATTTGGCCAACAACCCATTTTACATTGTTTTAAACAATTCCAATGACAAAAAGCTCAGGGAGTCACTCACATTTTCTTCCTTACTTTAAGCTGAAATCTGTTTTTCTGCAACTCCCACCTATTATTTATGCCCTCTAAAGTCAAGAATAAATTAAATGTCTTTCCACATGAAAAGCTTTCAAATATTTGAAGACTGCTACATCCCCTATTTCACAAATCTTTTCTAAATATCCTTGGTTCTTCCAACCAATCCTTACATGACATTGTTAGGGACTCATCTTACTCTTCCAGCCACCATCTTCTAGAAGAGCTTCTAAATTGTGGTTCTCAAAGCAAAAAAATCTGCATGCCACTATCACTACACAGGCTGCCTCTATTATTTCATACATGAGTTCCTTGATGTAGCACCATCAAAATAGCACATTATACAGAGCTTGCTGTTTGCTTAGAACCATTATTATATACATGAATTGCTTTTCAGACATACCCTACCCATTACACTCAATCCTATACCTGTATAGTTGATCATGTGAACATAGTTTTAGGATTACACTTATCTCTATTAAATTTGTCTTGTGGTCTTCACCCTACTGCATTTCTGCCAAGTAATGAATTTATTTTCTTTTCCAGTCTTGCACCATCTACAAATTTGATGAGCATGCTATCTATGCCTTTCTTCATCTAAGTCACTGGAAATGAAAGTATTATATTTGACTATAATGTTAGTAGAAATTTATCACATATCTACCTCTACACTGCATTTCAAAAGCAGTTTTCAATATATTCACGAAAGTACTTATGTGTATGAATGTTAGAATATTTTATCAGACCTGGGATTTCACTAGGATAGGACAGTACCCATAAGGAAACTACCTCTGCCAATGCCAACAGTACTGCATCTTATAGTTTTAAAGTTGTCTGAGGAAACCCAGAAGTCATGTGACTTGCCTAGGACCACATAGTATGTGGCAGAGGGAACATGTGAATCCAAGTCATCCTAACTCAGCTTTTGTGCTCCTCTATGTGTAGAAGTTATCTATATACAAAATAAAAGTAGTAAAAACTACTTTTCTAGTAGAAAGTGATGGTTAAAAGAAACCAAACTCTTAAAATTCCTTTAAAAGCCTGAGTGGCTTTATTTTAACATTTCAAGAACTGTGATTAAGGATCTTAACAAAGAAAAATAAAACTACTTACAGCCAACCATCATCATGGCCACTGAAAACATCTTCTCCACATCGGTGGTTGGAGCTATGTTTCCAAATCCTATTGTGGTAAGGCTTGTCATGGTAAAGTAGAGCGAGGATACATACAAGGAGTCCTTGCTGGGTCCTCCTTCCCATGCCCCTGTACTGGTATTGTACTGATAAGGCGTCCCAATACTCATGGCCAACTGATAAAGCCAGCTATCATTTTGGATGCGATTCGTGACTTCATCAATGACTTCATAATCCCCAATGCTGTACCAAATGCAGGCTAGCCAGTGAGCGACTAGTCCAAACACACACACCAACAGCACCAATACAGCAGCACCATATTCCAGGTAATGGTCCAACTTCCTAGCAACACGGCCCAAGCGTAAAAGACGTACCACTTTTAAAGAACTGAAGAGGCTGCTGATCCCCTGAAAAGAAAGAAATGATAGAATGATTTCTAAAAACCTGGTGAAAATGGACGTGATGCATTGACTCACCTTGAATGTCAAGATCCATTTTTATTATGACAACAGACACATAAAATGCACCTTTAACTTGCCATGAAGTAAAGAACCTGAAAAATAAAGGAGGTATTCTAAAATAGGGATATTTTTTAAAAAATAAATTAGTGTTTTGTGCATTAGTAGGCACAGGAGATGTTTGTTAGCAAAGGAAAAACAAAATCTGTTTTTCAAAAGAGCAAACTTTCAAAAGGGCAGGAGGTCTTAACTAAAATTTGATTCTGACTTAGGGCAGCCAGAGGACAGTGCATAGAGTACAAGACTTAGAGTCAGTTCTTGTTGTTCAGTCATGTCGAATTCTAGGTTTTCTTGGCAAAGATAATGGAGTAGTTTGCCATTTCCTTCTCCAGTGTATCCTGTTTTATGGATGAAAAACTGAAGAAATTAGGGATTAAGTGATTTACGCAGGGTCACAGAGCTAGTAATTTTCTGAAGCCAGAGTTGAATTCAGATCTTTGTGACTCTAGGTACTCTACTGCACCACCTAGCTAAGCCTTGGAGTCCAATAATCTGAGCTCAAATCCTGCTTCAGATACTTACTGGATGTGTTATCCTGGGCAAGTCCCATAATCTTTCTTAGATTCAATTTTTTTCATTTGTAATATAGGAATAATAACACCTACCTCACAGATTGTTGGACACTCAAATGAGTTAACACATATAAAATGTTTTGCAAACCTAAAAAGTATTATATAAAGTAATATCATTATCTCCCCACTTCCTTGTACTGAGATCTACATAACTGAAAAACCTAATAGACCAGAAGAAATGCCGTTAGAATAGTCTCTAGGAAGAGTATAGAACTCTTCCACATACTTTTTTTGCTATTTCCTGTGAAACTTATCCACTAAATGGCCTAATTTTATTACCTTATATTGTACCAAGAGAGAACAATAGTATTGTTGGAAAGCCAAACACAATGAAACTTGTCCCGGTGAAACTATTTTTGACCTCTTTTTCTTAATGACTTAATGCCACTGACTTAAGTAAAATATAAGTAAATTTTTTACTTAAGGAAAAATGACTTAATCTCAAAGACTTAAGTAAAATCACAGATGGCAAATTTGTAGATAATAAAAAGCTGGGTAGGATGGCTGTGTCAGGATCCAAAAGGACTAGAACAAGTAGAATAGTGAGATACAACTAATAAAATGAAATTCTATAAGGATAACTGTCTTCTATTTGAGTTGAAAATTGTTATGCCATAAGCACAAAATAGAGGAGATATTTCTAGACAACAGAGTATTTGGTTTGTTTTTTATTGTTGCATTTCAGAAAAGGATTGGGTAGTTTTAGTGCAACACAAGCTCATTATCAGTCATCAATCTGATATGGCACCTAAGCATCCATGTGTCTTGGGCTACATTAAGGGCAGCACAGTATCCCAAGCTAAGGAAGTAATAATTTCTTTGTGATCTTCCCTTTCAGACCAGACATAGGCACTATATTTTTTTAGGCAGATCATTGAAAAGCTGGAGAGCACATACAGGAGGGCAACGAAAACAGTAAGGGATTAAAGATACTGTCATGTAGAGGTCAGTTGAAGAAACAGGGAAGAACAGCAGCCTGAAAGAGAGAAATCATGTTGTGGGGGGGCAGGGGAGGCAGGAAAGAGGAGAGGCAGGAACCTAATATTCAAGCATTTCGCATGTAGTAATATTTAAATCACATATCTGAAGGACTGTCACATGGAAGTGGGATTGGAATTTTTTTATTATACGAATCCTTTGTTTCATGTGTGAAAAAATAGCACAGAAGTAAGAAAGTTCAGATTTAGCCTTGATCTTAAGAAACATTTCTAACAATAATATCTAACCAAATGAGGGATTGAGTTGCCTCAGGAAGGAATAGGCTTTCCTAGAACAGAAATTTTCAAGCAAAAGTCTTAAGACTAGTGTTGAATATATGGTAAAAAGGGATTCTTATTCAATTATAGATAGCACCATGTGATTCCCAATGTGATTTTGTGTGAATATGTAACTGACAAGAAGTAGTTATATTGGAAAGAGGGATATGACTGAGCTGAATATCACACTCTGCAGCAAACATCCCTGTTAACCCTGCTATTTCCCATAGCTAAAATACTACCAACTCCTAAACATGGATAGTTGGAACCAATATAATAACAGTAATTAAGAATAGTTAGCATTTCTAAGAATTTTAAGGTTCACCAAATGCTTTGCAAATATTATCTCATCTTATTCTTTCTACAATCTTGGGAGATAGGTACAATTATTCTCTTTTACACTTGAGGAAATTGATGTACAGAGGTTAACCTGCCCAGAAGCAAACATCTAATAAATGTCTGTGGCTATATTTGAACTTGGGTCTTCTTGAATTCTAGGAAGCTATAATTTACTTACAACCTATTCAATATTATCTCAAGCAGGAAAGTGATTCATGAGAATTCCTACTTTGTTCAATTAACAGGCAGAAAAAATAAATAGCTTTATTAAAAAGTAAGATCCTTGAGGATATGTTTTCCTTTTTGCATCCTAGCAGATAGTACAATGCTCTGTACATAGTAGGGATGGGTATTAAATGTGTATGAAAATGTGTATTAAATTGAACTGAATTGACTGAAACACCATCCTAGTAAAAGTATAATGAAGACTCACTTAAATCTAAAAATTGCTAAATAATTTAGCTGATGTCGAGATGAGTGGCTCAGTATCACTAAATTTGTTTAAATTTGTCCTCATTACTAATTTAGTCTTCCCACAGCTATAAGCCACAAGAACAAAGGACAATTTTCCATTAATATTACACAATCCATCATTTAATTTACTCTCATTAAATTGAAAAGGAAATGTATAACTGAAAATGTCTATAAAAAACAAATAGGCTAATAGCAAATTTGCAGTCTTCTGGACTCACTCTCATAATTCCCACTGCAACTGGTGGGTTAGCTTCCCAGGAGGAAACTTCTAAGGATTCAAAGGCTAACCCTGAGGGATTTAGGGTGGTTCTCTGGTACTTTTGCTCACCAATGCCACTAGTTTCTTTTCTATTCTTAACTATTAGTTTAGTTTAATTAACTAGGTAGAGTTCATTTGAATTGGGAGTATTTAATAAATAAATATTATAAGAACAAAAACATTCCTCTATAGTATGAGATGCACTTTCCAATGAGTACACACAGACTCCTAATGAAGGTAGGCTCAAGTTTAGAGAGTTCACATAGGACAAGAATACCCTCACAGTTCCTGATTCCTGGGAGTTATTTTGTCCCTTGGTAGAGTCCTCATTAAGTTCTCTATCCCCATTCATTAATAGGACTATGTGACCTGCCTGGGTCACATACAAGTCTGAGTCACAGGGAGCCTGTGGTGGGAGGAGTTTGCTGAATGGGTGGAACAGGAAGAGGTGGAGCTAGAGCAGAGCTGTGGGGAAATTAATGAAAGAGCAGTCAGAACCGAAAGACGCAGGCAAGGCCACATCTGACTGTGAGTAAGACAAGGGCATTTTGTTAAAGGGAGCCTGTTTGTGGTTTGTTTAAGGGAACTGGTTTGTGGGAAGTCTACCAGGGAAGGTTGGGGCTGGTCTTGCCCTTTGCATTGTTAGTGTGTATGGATATCTTTGTTACTAGGATGGATTTGGCTTTCTGGTGTCTGAATAAATGTTTTGGTTCTATCTTCCATGTGGAGAGTCTGTTGTATTTTGCCCAGCTGCCGTAGGCGAATATTGCTTTGGTGATACAACTTTCTGATGAATTCTTTCAGAATCTGCCATTCTTCAGAGTGTTTATTTTGAACTTAATACCCACCAGCCACTGCTGTGGCATTGAATAAAGAGCCAGACTTAGGAAAAACCGGACTTGGAATCTTTTTTCAAACCTTTACTAGCTGTATAGACTCTTTGCAATTCAATAAACCTCTCTCAACCTTCAATCTCTTTGTTTGTAAAATTAACCACAAAGGACTAGGAAGGAAGATATTATCTGCATACAGAGAAAGAACTGATAAATAGAAGAGTGTATAAAATGATGTGTATCTAAGGGTAGCCATCTCTAGAGCAGAGTGAGGTAAGACAAAAAGGGGAAAAAGAAATTTACATGGTAACTTTATTAAATATTTAAAAGTATCAGCAAGCTGTACATAACAGACTTGCAATTTCTTGCGCAATCATCTTTTTTGTTCTACTGTGTTATGGAAATGTTTGTTTTATTTCATAAATTAAAAATAAAATTTAAAAAATAAAATAAGAGGACAAGGAGAGGGTATACTTTATGGACTCTAAGATCCTTTCTAGTTCTAAATCTATTACTCTGTGATATTACCACAATCCTGTGGTCTGGAGACACTGGTAGGACTCTGGTAAGAAGTCCAAACCCTCTGATCTTTTATTTGTCTATTTGTTCAGTCCTAACATTTCTGCTGACCTCCAGATTGCCTAGTGGACATTTCTAACTGGATACCCCATAGATATCTTAAACTCTACACATCTGAAACTGAACTCATTATCTTTCCTCCCAAATTTTTCCCTTCTGTTATTATTCCCTGTTATTGTTGAGGCTATTACCATCCCCCTTAGTTACCCAGGGTGGCCACCTAACTGTGATTCTCAAGACCTTACACTCTCTCACCCCTCAGTTGCCAAGTCTTGCTGTAATATGTCTCTTACATGTCTCTTTTCTCTTTTTGTGACACTGCTACCACCATGGTACAATCCCTCATTGGACTCATGTCTGTTATGGGTGTTCTTAGCGTTCTTATGGTCTTCCTGACTCAAATCTCTCCCCATTCCAATGCAGTTAGGCTGTCAAAATCACCTTTCTAAAAGCATCACTTCCTCCTCCTAGTCAGTTAACCTGAGTGGTTGCCCTTCATCTCCAGGATCAAATACAAACTCTTATTTGGCTTTTAAAGCCTTTAATAATCTTGCTCCTTCCCACCTTTCCAATCTGCTTACACTTTTCTCCTTCCCCTACATGTACTGTGATCCAGTGACACTGGCCTCCTCTTCACCCTGACATTCTCTTCCTCCTCTTCTACATCCATTGGCTTTCCTGGCTTCCTTCAAGTTTCAGCTAAAATGCTACCTTCTGATGGCGGAGCCAAGATGGCGGAGTAGAAAGACTCACCTAAGCTAGGTCCGAACCAACAGCCCATAGATTTCCTGTAAAAAGAACTCCTGACAAATTCTGGAGCAGTGGAAGCCGGGCAGAAAGACAGTGAAGGAGATTTCCGCTGCAGAGAGCCCTGAAGAACCGACCGCAGGGGTGCCCCG
>JAQQSK010015251.1:0-10845 GCA_028658325.1 Potorous gilbertii
CAGTTTTCCTTGATAATTTCATGAAGGATGGTGTCTAGGCTCTTTTTTTGATCATGGCTTTCAGGTAGTCCCATAATTTTTAAATTGTCTCTCCTGGATCTATTTTTCATGTCAGTTGTTTTTCCAATGAGATATTTCATATTATCTTCCATTTTTTCATTCTTTTGGTTTTGTTTTGTGATTTCTTGGTTTCTCAGGAAATCATTAGCCTCCATCCGTTCCATTCTAATTTTGAGAGAACTATTTTCTTCAGTGAGCTTTTGCACCTCTTTTTCCACTTGACTAATTCTGCTTTTGAAAGCATTCTTCTCCTCATTGGGTTTTTGAATCTCTTTTGCCAAGTGAGTTAGCCTATTTTTCAAGGTGTTACGTTCTTCAGCATATTTTGGGACTCCTTTAGCAAGATATTGACCTATTTTTCCTGCTTTTCTTGCACCTCTCTCATTTCTCTTCCCAGTTTTTCCTCCACCTGTCTAACTCGATTTTCAAAATCCTTTTTGAGCTCTTCCATGGCCTGAGCCCATTGGATGTCTATTTCAGATGTTTGGGATACAGAGGCCTTGACTGCTATGACTTTACCTTATGGTAAGCATTGGTTTTCCTTGTCAGGGAGGAAGGGCAGAATCATCTGCTCACCAAGAAAGTAACCTTCTATGGTCTTATTTTTTTTCCCTTTTCTGGGCATTTTCCCAGCCAGTTACTTGACTTCTGAGATTCCTCTCTACTGCTGGCCTAGATCCTCCCAGCTAGTGGTTGGAGTCTGAGATTCAAATGCTGCTCCCCATCCTCAGGGCTTTTGGTGGCAGGCCTGGCTGCTATTCAATGGGAGCTTAATTTCTGGTGCTCAGGTGGGGGCAGGGCCGCCTCCTAGGCTCAGTTCCCTCAGGGGTTTTATGCAGAGACCTTCCATAATGGAGCTCCTGTGGAGCTACTTCCTGCTCTTGGAGCCTCTGGTCGCCCACTTCCTCTGCCACTGCATCTCGAGGGGACCCAATTCTTGGAGACACCCTGCTCCCTTCTCAGCCTGTCCAGACGTCTCTTTCACTGACCTGTGTGTCTGTGAGTGGAGGAACATTCACGGCCACTGGAGATCCCATCTCTGAAGACTGCTCGGATCTGCTTGCTCCTCTCACTGCCATGCGGCCAGGGCAGGGCTGGGCTCTGCTGCTATCTGATGTGCGACGGACATTTGGGATCGGTTTTTCAGAGCTCTCTGGAACGGAAATCTCCTTCACCCCATTGCTGTGCGACTCCACTGTTCCAGAATTTGTTGTTAGTTCTTTATACAGGAGATCTATGGGCTGTGGGTTCGCAGCGAGCATATATGACTCTTTCTTCTCCGCCATCTTGGCTTCACCCCCAAGTTGGTCTATTTTTAAACATGTTAATTTCTTCAGCATTTCAGGTGTCCTTTAGCAAACTGTTGACTTGCTTTTCATGATTTTCTTCCATCTCTCCCATTTCTCTTCCTAATTTTTCCTCTACCTCTCTTACTTGATTTTTAAAATCCTTTTTGAGCTCTTCCATGGCCTGAGACCTTTGCACATTTATTTTGAAGGTTTTGCATGCAGATGCCTTGACTTTTATGTCTTCCTCTGATAATATGCATTGTTCTTTCTCATCTAAAAGGATGGAAGAAAATACCTGCTCACCAAGAAATTAACCTTTAATTGTCTTATTCCTTTCCCCTTGTTTGTGCATTTTCCAGTCAGTTTCCTTTTGAATTCCTCATCAAGAATAGGGGGTGTACTCTGGGGACCTGTAATTTCTCAATTCCTCCAGGGTGGCACAGTCAAAGGAGAGGAATTTATACCCGTCCTGGCCTGCACTCTGGTCTGGGAGCCTCCACAAGCTTTTATTCCCAGGATCTGCAAGTAGAATTCTCTCTCCAGAATCTCCACCAGCTTCACCAGTTAGTGCTCCTCCTCCTCTCCCCAGAAATGACACTCAAGTCTGAAATCCAAATCAGTGGCTCAACTCCCTTAGGGGCTTTAAGCTGAGGGCTACAAAAATGGGCACTGCTGCTGCTGCTATCTGGGACCGTTCATAGGGATGAACCCTGCTCCCTTCTCACTCAGGTGAAAGAGTTTTCTCATTGACCTTTGAAGCTCTCTCTGGTCTTGGTGGTTTGAGATATCCAGGAAACTTCAACTTCTGCCTGTGGCACCTAGAAGCCTGCTCCAGCCCTCTCCCTGCCATGCAGCACAGCCAAGGCTGGGCCATGCTCCACTCTGAGCCAGTTGCAATAGACCTTTCAATTTGGCATTCCAGGCTATCTTGGGCTGAAAATCTCTTTCTGTCGTTTATGGCTTTTACTGGTCTAGAATTTGTGTAGCGTCATTTTTTACAGGTATTTTGTGGACTGTAGGGAGAGAGCGCCTACAGGTTGTCCTATTATGCCATCTTGGCTCCACCTCAAAATTCTCTTTATATAAATATTTGATACTAATATTTTGCTTCGTCAAGTGATCAGTCTAGTAGAAATACCCTGGTGTCATAATCTTAGACTCATCCAAATAGTTATGCTTTTGTAAAATGTACATTTTTACCATTGATACTGATTTCTTCTTGGAATCTGGTATCAGTTGCATTGACAATTGAATTAATGGATTCTCACCCATAGTGTACACTATTAGTAGACTACTGAAAAATTATGGAAAATGGTAGATATAATAGAGTTGAAGAAGATACTACAAAAATGGAACTTACTTTTATGAGTTTGATTGGGATAAATTCTACAGGAAGGTGAAAAAGCAAATGTAGACCTCTACCTTCCAAAATAACAGTGGAGTCTACAGGCATCCTCTGGAACATCATTTGATGCTTGATAATTTATTTTTATGAGAAATAGGGGAACCAGAATGCTCCATTCAATTCAAGCAAAATCAGGAGGTAGATGATGTTATTCCCACATTTTGCCCAAACAGATATTCATAATAGCCACTCAAGAACTGTTTATAATCAGCACTTCCCATTGAACTTGGTATATAATAGATGTTCAATCAATGCATGTTGACTTGGTGACTTTATAGGAAGAGACAGTAAAAAATTGAGAACAAATGATAGGCATTTTGCTAATGAAGACATCATTGAAAATATTAGAGAATTTTCAGTTATGCGATGGGATTGAAAGGGAAATTGGGGAGGCAGGGAGAGTGAGAAAGAGAGAGAAATATAAAGACAGAGAGAGAGAGAGAGACAGAGAGAGAGAGACAGAGACAGAGAGAGACAGAGAGAGACACACACACACAGACACAAAGACACACTGACAGAGACACACAGACAGAGACACACAGACAAAGAGACAGAAAGACAGGGAAATAGAGACAAAGAAAGAAGAAGATGGGGAAGAGAAATGGAAATTATAAGCGTGGAAATAATTTTCTATTTCATTGACTTTGAAAAAGAGAAGATATATATATATATATATATATATATATATATATATATATATATATGTGTGTGTGTGTGTGTGTGTGTGTGTGTGTGTATGTGTGTGTGACATAGCTAGTGAAAATGGGGAGTGGTGGTAGTGAGAGTCTTTCACTCTCAGTTATGAGCAGCAAGTAAGAAATCCGTATTCAGTACACACACACACACACACACACACACACACACACACACACATGCATGCACATGCACATATGCACACACACACATCCCTCCTCTTAAGGAATCTAATCTAGATAGTGATGCATGTAACTCATTTGAAACCTAGATAACAGTGAGGGGAGGCTTGTTCCAAGAATATCCATGAAGAAGGATCAGGAGTATCATCTGGTGACAACTTGCCACTTGGAGCTGCCATAGCTCCTGGCATCTGGGCTCTTGGATCCCTCTAATATAAATAATGTTGTACAACAGCATTGCTGTAGCCTTCTTCAGTTATGGCCTCAGTGCTCGTGTGTTATAAGGTTATACAAGGCCATAGACATCAGCCTTCTTGGCTACCATGAACTTTGCTTTCCAAGCATTGTGAGGGAAAAGGAGAAATAAATTTCTTTCTACCTGAGTTTGTATATATTTATAAAACATAAATAGTATCTATTTTCCCTCCCTCCCTAAAACATGGTGAGAAAATGCCTTATGTGTCTCAAAATATATGCAAATGTGATTTATCATATTGTTAACATTAGCAAGGGTGAAACCGGAAGTGTACTTCATTGGCATAAGTCTTATTGCGGGAGGAAACTTCTTCAACTAATCCATGTGGGAAACTTGGTTCCAAATTATAGGCTTAGCACAAGGGCACTGAGAAGTGAAATGTCTTGGCTTGTGTCTCACAGTCAATATATGTAAGAAAATAACCTTGAAGCCAGGTCTTTCTGGCTCTGAAACCAGACCTGTAATCATTGGGCCATGTTGCTTTTGTCCACAAACATCACCAAAAAAACCCAATGATTGCTAAGTATCATTTAGATATGACTTTAAGGTTTGCAAAGCACTTTAGGAATTTTCACAGTTTATCCTTACAAAGTCCCTTGGAAGTAGATGCTATTGTTATCATCATCATCATCATCATCATCATCACCATCATCATCCTCATTTTACAGATTCGGAGGCATAGCCTGACTTGCTCAGGGTCAGAGTTAAAGAATATCCTTCATGTTTGAACAGGTCTCTTGAACTCCAGCTCTAGTGCTCTGTCCATGGTACCATAAAGAACAGCCAAAAATTATGAACAACATGTATTTATAATCTTATTTCCTGAATTCAAGTCATTCATGATCAAAGTCTAAAGAAAGGGGAATATCAGTCCTTCTGAGAGAGACTCAGGGGCAGTTAGGTGGTGCAGTGAATTGAATGCCAGTCATGGAGTCAGGGAGACTCATCTTCCCCAGTTCAAATTTGGCGTCAAACACTTACTAGCTGTGTGACCCTGGCATGTCATTTAACCCTATTCATCGCAGTTTCCTCATCTGGACACAACTGAAAAATGACTCAACAACAAAAGGGAAAGATGGAAGCACCCCAATTCTTACCCAACACAAACATGAATCCAGATTGATATCTCAGAAAAGTAGATCAATTCCTGAGAGTTTATTGTCCTGGTTCCATACTATCATTTGGCCGTGGACTTTCTATAGTCAGGCATAATTGTCTTTTTGTTTTTCTAGAGGAGAACGAGGAGGTCCCTGTCTGTGCAACCTTGAATAGACATGCATTACAGTGCCATGTCTTGTGGTACATACAGCATGGAGATCATAACGGTAAAAGTATATTTGGTCTCCTGATTACAAGCTGTTCAACCATCTTAATTTTATAACAAAAGAGGAGTAAAGAAAGAAGGGAATTTCTAAAAATTATCAGCTGTGCAGTTGCATCAATGTGTCTCCCAAGGAAAGGAAAAATCATGTGCTTCAGATTGAGCTTCTGTTTCTCATTACTGCCATGTGATATGATGAGGCAGGTATGAGGCATACAGGAATTATATGTACATCAAATATAATGAAATGCTTTCCAAACAGCTGTCAGATTATAAACAGAGTTTGTCTTCATACATTTGAGAAAGCTTTCCTGAAACTTACTTAATCAAGCAGCTTCCCAGAAGATTTTCAAGGTCACTGAAACCTTGGGTGACCTATTTGGAAAAGAGTTGGCCTATGGCAGCTTCTACTGGGTAATGAAGTTACTTTCAAGTGTTTGGCTTATTCTTCCGTGTACATCAGGATACATATTTTGTACTGGAGAAAGCACTTCTTGGAGTGATATCCCTGTTGGTTTTGACAGCCTAACAAATTCAGCTAGATTCTCTCAGCAGTGAGACTATTTTAAAGGGATAATCTGAAATGCCTAGAGAACCACAGATATATTCCCTTCTGAATCACCGTGTTAAAAGGAGTAAGTGGTCAAACTAGAAAGGGAGTGAGAGGCAGATAGAGAGGGAGGAAGAAAGAGAGAGACAGAGAGAGAGAGACAGATAGACAGACTTAGATACACAGAAAAATATTATTTGCCATATTTATCTTTTGCCAAATTATTAATTGCCATATTTACAACTTACATTTTAAAAAATTATTTACAAATAGATCCCCATTTTCCCCTCACAACAGCCAAGGCAGGTAGATGCTATTATTACTTCTATTTTATAGACGAGGAAAGTAAGGCAGACAGAGGTCAAATGACTTACTCAGGGCCACACAGTTAAAAAGTGTCTGAGGCTTGATTTGAACTCAAGGCTCTCTGACTCCAAGTAGAACAATCCATCTGCTGGACCATCTAGTTGTGCTATGGAAATACCTGAGCTGAAAGGGACCTTCTAGCATGTATCATGTAAGAGACTCATTTTACAAACAAAGAAGATGAAGTCTACAAAGAGACTTAAGATCACTAAAGACCTCATTGTTTCACTTAAGGTAGATTATAGCTGAAGAGTATCAACTCCTTCACTGTCTAACTTCTCCTTTGGACAGCACTGCAATGATGTGCCCAGTTGTGTACACAGATAAAGTACTTAAATTCAAAGCACAATTTCTCAGGAATTTACTTTTTGGTCACTTCATTTACCACGGGTATTCACAGCACTTGACTGTAAAGGAGAGTCAGAATGGATACTCTGAGGGTCTCTGCTCTCACAGAACTTGTAGTCTGTAGGATATCCGTCATGGATGCAAAGATTTCATACGGTTTAGAATATTTTCACTCATTAATTATGTACTCCTAGTATGCTTAGTACAATGTTAATCATATGAAATTTAAAAAAAGAGAATAAGATAACTTTACCCTCAATTAACACGAAGTTCATTAAAAATAAGTAAATATTGTAGGTAAGGAATTTTGCCAGACATTCTGGAGACAAACATAGCTGGCATTCGAACCCTGACCATGAAGATCTCCTGATTTCCTTGTGGAGAAGACAATCGCAGAAATAATTCTGATGCAGGAAATGTGTGAGCTTAGGTTAGAGGGAGGAGAGAGTCCAGAGATGAATGTCATGAAGGGAGATTCCAATAAGGAGGAAAGATCTTCACCTGGAGATATCATTTGTGAATCCTCTTCGACAATGACTCTTCCAGAATAAGGTGTTTTTCTCAGATATTTCATCATTTTATTACAGATGCATGCAATTTGAATCCTCTTGTCTTGCCCCAAGTATTTTGGTAATGGACCCATTATGAACAATCATCAAAATCTGATAAAAGGAAACTCTGGAGGTCTCTCTTAAGGATTTGGATTTTATCGTGTGACATGGGAGACACTCGCATGGCACCACTCAGCATGGTGTTTCCTCATCAAAGAAGGTGCTGTGCTGTATGAGCAAAGCAAAATTGAAATAGCTTAAGAGAAATGTGAAATGTGCAAATTTAAAGAATTCCCTTCAAATACTCACATGGACCATTTGTACCCAACCTGTGGCAGAACCTTCTGAACTCATTGGTCTTATCAGCTATAGTCGGGCAGCTTATAACTTGATTCTAGCATAGTTATGTCATTTTGGTCCTCTTTGAGAACAAAGGACAGCAACTGAATATTAGGAAAACTCATCAACATTAAAAACTCATACTACAGTTTCTGGAAAATGGGAATCCAAGACTTAGTTTTTTTCCTTCTTGTGATGAGAGATACTCTCTCTTTGAAAGCCTCAAGGCAAATATGGAGCAACTAGATGTGGAGTCTGGGCTGACAGTCTTAATTGAAATTTCTGTGAAGGCTGCCTCCTCCCTTTCCTCCTCCTCTTCCTCCTCCTCCTTCTTTCTTTTGTTATTTTAATGAAGCCCATTGTTCCCATGCCATTTCTTTTGTCTCTCTTTCCCTGACTCAGTTCATTACAGTAATTATGAAATGTAGACTACTAAGCATTATAAGCAATTTGTTCGTTGGGGCAATGCAATTGATTGCTAATTTTTAATAAAATGACTTTTCATTTTATTGCATATTAAGTGATATGAAATTAAAAATGCTTGCCTGAAATGAACAACTCCAAAGTGGTATGTAATAATATGGGAACTCTTTATCTTATGAAGCCAAAATAACATTTGTTTCTCTTCCAATCTAGCAAATATATTAAGTGGTAGACTCAAAACAAGGAAGAGGTAATAATTTATATACGAGTGTGGAACATACACAGAGAATTATGTGTGTGTATCAATATTTGCAAGTTGAACTTTAAATGAAGACACTCTATGCATGCTGAAGTGCTGTGGAATCAAATGCCTAGCTAAAAGGTTGTTTGGGGGAGTCGGGGTTAGTTAGTATCACTAATCACATAGACATTCAGGGTGGAACCTGACATCTTGGTGAGGATTGCTGTGGTCAAAGGGAAATCTAGTTTGATTAATTCCAGGTAACACCATGTTCCATGACAGAGAGCTGTGACAGATTAGACCATTTCATTGGCAGGTGACACTCCATTGAATGCTGTGACAACAAAGCTAGAGGACATACACAACTCCATCAGAAATCAGAACTGGCTTCTGTCACCAGAATTTGATCTTTCCTTAGTCCACAAAATAAGAATCAATTTCCCAAAGATATACAGCCTGGGGAAAACAGAACAATAGAGAGATATATTTTAAATGTCACCCTCCCTTGCAAACGTGTATGAGAACAAAAGCATACACTTATTTCATCCAGTTCTTTTTAAAGCATAGTTCCATTTTTTCTGGTTTAGATCTTTCTAAAGTAGGAAGGGAGATAGTCTCATCTCTTTATGTATCTCAAGCTCATTCAATGCCTTCTGCTGACCAGCCTTCTCAGAGAATACATTTTTAGTATGCTTATGAGATTTTTTTTGTACAGATAAATATAAAAGTCAATTGAGACATGAGATATTTGCAAAGTATTCTGAAATAAGGCAAAAATCCCCCTCTTAGTATTTTGGGCAGATTCAAGGCAGCCTTTATGGAACAAATGGTATTTAAGATGGACCATGACATATGGATAAAATGTTAAAAAGGTCAAATGTTTGAAAAAGGAGGGTGGTGGTGGTGATAGCAATGCTAAGGCTTGGAGGAGGCTGCAACAAATAGAAGGTACCTATACGGAGAATGATCAAGGGCAAAGTCAATTAGTTGATTGAATTCAAACTAATAAAAATTAGTATTTCTTAACAAAGCAATTTTGCATATATACTTACGTAGAAATTTAAATTGACTGTGTATTTGAATGAGAAAAAAATCAAAGAGATATTCTTTGTAGAAAAAAGTAAAAATTGGTACCTATTGGAAAACACTTTTCTTTTATATTAAATGGTGGGTATGCAAAAGCCTGAACCATGAAAGTTCACAGAACTTCAGAAATAATTTTACCACAATATTGGTCTTTTAATGCACATACATAGAACTTGTCATTGTATCAGAATGTTTTTACTTTGACCAAAAAATCTTTTGAAAGGTTCACGTCCAAATATGTGTATAATTTCTCTGAGTACGAATTTTTAGTTCTAAATTTCATTTCTGGGAAATGGAATGCGTTTTTGGGAATATGAAAACTTAGATCCTTTCTGAAATGCAGGATGTCCTCAAAATTGTGCTTTTTCCCTTTCAACTTCTGCTTTCATAAAAGGACAGTATGTATATGAAATTATAAGAGAACATGGAAAGTGATGACAATTTTTTAAATATAAATTTATTTATTTAACTTTTTACATTCATTTTCACAAAATTTTGGGTTCCAAATTGTCTCCCAACTTGTCCCCTCCCTGCAACCCAATACATTGAGCATTCTAATTTCCCCTATCACCAATGGGCCCTCTCTTCTATCATCCCTCCCTTCCCTGGTCCCCATCTTCTCTTTTGTCCTGTAGGACCAGACAACTTTGTATACCCCATTACCTGTATTTCTTCTTTCCTAGTAGCAAGAACAAGACTCAAGAGTTGTTCCTAAAACTTTGAGTTCCAACTTCTCTCCATCCCTCCTTCCCCACCCATTCCCTTTGGGAAGGCAGGAAATTCAATATAGGCCATATCTGTGTAGTTTTGCAAATGACTTTCATAATAGTTGTGTTGTGTAACACTAACTGTATTTCCCTCCATCCTATCCTGCTCCCTATTGTTTCTATTCTCTCTTTTGATCCTGTCCCTCCCCAAGAGTGTTGACTTCAAATTTCTCCCTCCTCCCATTGCCCTCCCTTCCATCATCCCCCCTACCCTGCTTTTCTCCCTCTCCCCCACTTTCCTGTATTGTAAGATACGTTTTCATACCAAAATGAGTGAGAATTTTATTCCTTCTTTTAGTCTAATGTGATGAAAGTAAACTTCATGGTTTTTTTTCTCAGCTCTCCTCTTTTTCCCTCCACTAAGAAGACTCCTGCTTCCCTCTTCTATGAGAGATAATTTACCTCATTTCATTTCACCCTCTCTCCTCCCACTACATTGTTCCCTTATCGTTTATCTTGATTTCTTTTAAGATATGATCCCATCCTATTCAATTCACACTGTGCATTCTGTCTCTGTGTGTGCGTGCATGTGTGTATGTGTGTGTGCACACCTGTACATGTGTGTGTGTGTGTACGTGTGTGTGTGTGTATGTTTGTGTGTGTAATACCAACAACTACCCAGATACTGAAAAATTTCAGGAGTTACAAATATTGTCTTTCCATATAGGAATGTAAACAGTTCAACTTTGCTACATCCCTTGTGACTTCTCCTTGCTGTTTACTTTTTCATACTTCTTCTCATTCTTGTGTTTGAAAGTCAAATTTTCTTTTCAGCTCTGGTCTTTTCATCAAGAATGCTTGAAAGTCCTCAATGTCATTGAAAGACCATATTTTCCCCTGAAGTATTATACTCAGTTTTGCTGGGTAGGTGATTCTTGGTTTTAGACCTAGTTCCTTTGACTTCTGGAACATCATATTCCACGCCCTTTGATCCTTTAATGGAGAAGCTGCTAGATCTTGTGTTACCC
>JAQQSK010015252.1:0-10845 GCA_028658325.1 Potorous gilbertii
ATGGGAAGTAGCGCCATGACACTAGAATCAAAACATGTTAGCTGATCAAAACCCTGACGTCTTAGGTGTTAGAGGCCAAGCCAGAGGTAGGAATCTGGCCTTCCAAATCAATCCTCTTTCTATCATACCATGCTGGGATCTCTAAAATACATACAAGGATCTATTATACATCACATATTATGCAGAAGAAATATCAACTGGGCTGGCTTTAAAATTTTTTTTTTCAAGCTTGTTCTAATAGAACAAATGTCTTTCTACAAGCATGGCTTTGCTTATTGTAATTTACTAAAAGATACCAATGTTATTGTGGAAGGCTTCTTATTCTACTTACCTATTTCTTGACATCTGGGCATGACCTTTCTTTCTATTTGTTTTGTTACAAACATAAAATTTTGGTCCAGACCCGAATTTCGTCTTGTTAGGAAAATCCCTGGACCAGTGCAAATCAGCAATAGCTTTGATGCCATTAACCGGAGCCGCTCAGTTGTTTCAGTTTTCATGGCAAAGATAACTGGAGTGATTTGCCACTTCCTTCTCCAGCACATTTGGCAGATAAGGAAACTGAGGCAAAAAGTTAAGTGACTGACTGGTCCACGGTCACACAGCGAGTAAGTGAGGCAAAATTTGAACTCCTGACTCCAGGCTTGGTGCTCTCTCTACTGCACCCATTCATTGCAGCACTAAGAGGTTAAATGACTTCCCCTAGAGTAACTCTACACAGTCAATATGTCAGTGGCAGAATTTTGACCTAGTTCTTCCTGATTTCAGGATCAGCTTTCTATCCACTATGTCATGCTGTACTTTTTAAATATTGTTTTTGTTTTCTTTTGTTGTTTTTTTAAAATTCTATACCTATGATTTGACTGGGCTAGGGAGCAAGAAGCAGGGAAGAGGGAGGGAAGGGAGAGAGGGATAAGCCACCTACCAATGTAGATTAACCACTATGCTACAATTTATAGTCTTAAAAGAGTTGCCTGAATACTGAGAGGATATATGACTTGTCTAGGGTGAAACAACCTTTATGTGTCAAACACAGAATCTAAACCTAGGTATCTTGCCAGGTTCTCTATCCTGTTGCCTCCCAGGATCCTTCTTTTAAAAGGATATTCTACACTTTATGAATACAGAGACCCATATCTGAATTGCATTTCCTCCTTTGAGCAATTTATACTACAGGCTCACCTCAGCTCCCATTTCCTGACTGTAAACTGACTCAAGTCAAAGTAAAGAGGGAAAGCAAATGTTAACATCTAAGTTTACTGAACTCATATCTAGAATTTCTTTGAGGCTACCAGCACTTCAAGAAAAAGGAACTAGACTTGTTGATCACAGAGGGCAAAACTGGAAGAAAAATTCCCTCCCCAAACTACCTAACAACTAGAGGTGCACCCAAATGGGACAAGCTGCCATGGGGAGGAGTGATGGTCAAAGGTCTTGAAGTGAGGCCTGGGGAATTTAGCAATGTGCTCCACACTCTGGTGGTGGCTGCAACCTCAGATCCCTCACAGCTTGACAATTTCATGATTTTACGTGGTCCCATGAAGATATGCTAATCTTCAGTTAAGAGGGACCCTGTGAGTGCCTGATTAGTCCTGTATCTACCCACTTACATCTCCCAGGACAAACTAAAAAGGAACTTGCCTTGTTTCAGCTCTGAGAGCAGCTGAATAGCCAATGCCTTCACACCGGAGGTAAAATCTTGACTTTTCTTCACATTCCACCCTTTCAGTTCATTTCTGTAGTCCAGCACATGTACCACAGAGGTAATCAGGTCCTCTGTAAACTTCAAGATCAAAATTTGATCATTAATAACACTTTCACTGTAGGCCAAGAATAAATTTCATTTCAGCATGAGAAATAGGAGGAGGAAGCTTTGCCTCCCACTGCTGCCAACAACTATAAGCCCAGCTAGTATGGAAAGGCTTAATATTAACTGGATCTCTCAAACTATGACAATCTGGTAATTAATAACAACAATAACATTACACTGATAGACTACATAAAGAAAAAGACGAGAGACATGCAGATTTAAGGGGATATTTACAAAAGTATTAAACTTGTTCTATCAGATTCCAATGGAGAAAACTAAAACTAATGGACAGAAGTTATGGGGAAGAGGATTTTGGCTTGATATAAAATACAGCAATTAGAAAAATCCAAAAATGAAACAGCCTACCTTGAGAGAGAGGTTCTCATTACTACTGGTGTTCAACCATCAGTGAAATTCTAAAAGAGGTTCATGCTTCAAGTAAGGGTGGGACTAGGTGAGCTTTAAGGTCCCTTCCAACTTTATAATTTTAGAGACTGACGGTACGATCCACCATACATTATCACAAGTGCATTTCAAGGGACAAAAGAAATTTCGGAAGGAAGGACATTTGAAATAGTGCATATTAATCTGTAGCTTAGGCTGAAGAAGGAAGCCACAGAGGAAGAACGGCTGAAGAAATACAAATGAAAAATAATTGCCCATAATAGGTGGCATGACCTTGTAGACTGAGCCTTAGCACCAAGGGAAAGCATGCAACTGTTTTAGTGAAGGGGAATTAAGGTCTATTTTGCCAAATTCTTCCCTTCTACCCACTTCAAATTTTAAATGCTTATCCCTCAGTTTCAAATGGTCTTCTCTGCTCTATCCCCTGAAACAAAACAACATCTCTATCCTAGACCGCAATTTTTGTTTTCCCTGATACCTAAGCATTTTCTGGCCTCAAACAGTCTGGTATTTTCTGATTTGGGGAAAAAACTTTCTAACAAAAATGCATGAACCTCCATATTCTAATGCAGAGAGTTCAAACAAGCAGGCCACATCACTCTTCAAGGCAGCCCAAACCAGTTAAAACGTAATTGGGAAATATTTAACAAAATTTTAAAAATACAAAAAACACATGTAACATATTTTAAAACTAAGTGATAAGATTGCTCTAAGGGATCTGTGAACTCATCAAGACAGATTCTCCCGTCACTGATACAGATCACAACTCTATCTGTTGGGATGGGGGCGATCTTATTGTATTTGCTACCCAAATCCCATGCAACAACTAAAAATGACATGGCGCTATCTTGGTCTGATGATCTGATCAACTCTGAAATCACAATTAAACCTCCTAATCTATCTTCAAGACTGCTCTACAAGCTTTGACAAAAGAACCAATGAGTCACATGGTTGAGGATTCTGTGTCAGATATTAAAACAAGAAAATGCACACTTCTCTGCAATGTTCTTCATCTTTTCTTTACCTCTCGGAGATGACTTGCATTCACATTTGCAACAGGCACATGTAACATTTTCATGATAACGTTGCTCTTCTCCCCTGCATTTCCTTTTAATAGCTCTGACATCAAAATTACAAACTGCTCTTTCGTGACGTATTCAGTAGGACCCACGCTAGTTTCCGTCAGGTCGATATTCCTCATTCCTTCGTAGAGCCTGACTATCATTTTCTCTGGCAAGGCATTCCCAAGGTAAGTCTATTTAGGGTGAAGAGAGTGGGGTGGAAAAGAAAATGAAAATGTTAAAAAGAGCTTACGGCATCAAGACTAATAAAAACCACTTTCATTTGACAGGTATACATAAAATGCTCTCACTAAAAATGATTTTCCAACTAACATCATTAATATAACCAAATTTCAATGTAAATTTCCAAAGCCTATGTAAATTTCCAAATGGGTATTTGGCTGATCTTCCATTTATGACATAGTCCTAGTTCCCACTGGTGTAAAGTCACTGCACAGAACTTTTAAAGTCAGATGTTACTATTCTCCCAGTTCAAGAACTTGAAATGGCTCCTCCTTACCAATGGGATCAAGTCTAAATTCCTTTTCCAGGCCTTCCAAGCCCTCTTTAACTGCGGCCCTCCTGACTTATTCATCCTCATCTTACTTCCTGTCCACAAGTACCCTCCACCTTCATTCACCTTGCCTCATCACTGACCCTGAGACCCTCATGGATCACCCCTCCTTGACTTGGGCCACAGATCTCCAATGGACTATACAACCCCACTTCTCACAGTTCTCATCTTTCCAGGGACAGCTTAAGTTTCCATTTCTTCCAGAAAACACGTTTAGGCTACTCTGAACTTTTCCCTTTTCTACCTTCCATGACATTTTTCTTTTGGCCCTTAAGTGTCTTCAGTTTCGTGTAGCCCCCTCTAATTCTTCACCTACAAAAGCTACCTACTCAGTTGGACTCTAAGTTACTTGAGGATGAAACAAGATACTGGTTTTTATATTGCCTATAATACCTGTTTGTGAATATTGTAGGTAACTAACTCCTTGTCGAATTGCATTTCTGTAGTAAGTGTGGATAAAACATGGTTCAGGGGTAAGAAATAAAGACAAAGATTTGTAAACTACATATAAGCATCATGTATTATCTATCATAAAACATTTTGTTCAAGAAGAAAGTCAGGAGGCACTAGACATGACAAGGACAAAGTATCAAATAAAATGAAATTGATTTTCTTGCCTTGTCCAAGCAGTAAGATATGTAGGCAAGACTTAGAATAGAAACCTGCTTATAAAATCTTAGGGAAGAAAATGTTGGCAGATTAGCACAGTGCTAATTAATAAACGTTCATCAACTGAGATTGTGACAAGTACCATCTCACACTGTAAAAAAAAATCAAGAAGCAGTATGGCAGAAAAAAATGAGTTTACAGAAAGTCTGGTCAGAGACCCAAAGAAACTTTATCAACCCAAGAGCATTTAAAAATTACGCTGGAGGAAGGCAGAAGATAAACATTTAAAAATGGAAAAACTCTATCAAGATTCTATGACAAATTTTCCTCTTGGTTAGTGATGGTGCAGCCACCACATCTGAACAAGAGAGTCCCTGAGACATTATATGATGAAGTAGAAAAGATATTAAAGAAAGGAAGATAGGATCACTGCCACCACCCAGAGACCACTGAACCCTGTGTCCGTCCATCCTCTGCCACTCACTCTGGGCATAGAATATTCAGTCATGGATAAAAATGAGCTGGTGCAGAAGGCCAAACTGGCTGAGCAGCCTGCATGAAGTCTGAATTATCCAACGAGGTGAGGAATCTTCTCTCTGTTGCTTACAAAAATGTCGTAGGGGTCCGAAGGTCATCTTGGAGGGTTGTTTCAAGTATTGAGCAAAAGATGGAAAGTGCTGAGAAAAAATAGCAGATGGCCTGAGAATACAGAGAGAAAATTGAGATCAAATTAAGAGATATCTGCAATGATGTACTGTCTCTATTGGAAAAGTTCTTGATTCCTAATGCTTCACAAGCAGAAAGCAAAGTTTTCTATTTTAAAATGAAAGGAGACTACTATCTCTATTTGGCTGAGGTTGCTGCTGGTGATGACAAGAAAGGAACAGTGGATCAATCACAACAAGCCTATCAAGGAGCATGCAAAATCAGCAAAAAGGAGATGTAACCAACACATCCTGTAAGGTCGGGTCTGGTGTTGAACTTCCCTGGGTTCTATTAGGAGATCCTGAACTCTCCAGAGAAAGACTGCTCCCTTGCAAAGACAGCTTCTGATGAAGCCATTGCTGAACTTGATACATGAAGTGAAGAATCATACAAAGACAGCACACTAATAATGCAGTTACGGAGAGATGACTTGACATTATGGACACTGGACACCCAAGGAGATGAAGCTGACACAGAAGAAGGAGGGGAGAATGAACCAGCCTTCCAACTGTTGCCTGCCTCATTCTAAAATTGACACAGTAGACCATCTGTTATCCATTTGTCCCACAAGTAGTTTTTGTCTATGATTTATGACAGGTTTATGCTACTTCTACTTGGATTTCTGTATTTCCCATGTGGTTTTTATGTTTAACATTGAGGTTGTAGAGCCCGTTAACATATGGAGAGGTATCTGTTTTCATCTGAGGTGACCATTATGGGGATATGGAATTTTTATACACACTTTACATATTTGGCATATACCTTGTGATTTCACAAGGCTAGTGTTGAAAGTTTCCATGTCTAAGCAAAGAAAACTGCCTATATATTGGTCTGTCATGGTGGGGGGATAAAAAGATAACTGCTTCCAGCCACAGGTGTAGTTACTGTGGGTACTTTAGGGTTGGAGCACTCATGGCTGTGGTAGAAACAGATGTCCCATAGATACTACATATCATTCCATGTGTATCTGTGGAATACACAATCTCAACACATACGCCTTTATGATTGCAGTTGCAAAAGTTTTTCTTAAGACAACGTTTTAACCCAGTCAATGACTCTAGAGAAGGGCAGAAACAGTTCACATTCCATTATTTGTAAAGTTACTGGCTATTCACGTTCATTATTTTTGCTACACTCATTTTATTTGTATTTAAATGGTTTAGGTAACCTAAGAACAAATGTACAAGTAAAGATGCAGTAAAAATGAACTGCTTGATATTCATAAAGTCACTATATATCAAGCACAGCAGTAAAACAAAAAACTCATGTAGTTAACTTTTTTTAGGTTTTTTGCTTTTGTGATTTCTTTGATACTTGCCCAACATGTATGTGCTGTAAAAACAGTTAACAGGTAAATAACTTGAGATGATGGCTAGTTTTGTTTAATGTCTTATGAAATTTTCATGAACAATCCAAGCATAACTGTTAAGAATATGTATATTAAGTTGATGTAAGTGGAATAAAAGTTTTATGAATGGAAAAAAAAAGTAAAGGAAGATGGGAAAGCAGTTAGACTAGAAGCTGTCAACATACAGGAAATAGATGCCAGAGTCAACATGGGGGAGAATAACAAATACAAAACTCTTAGGAAAAAAAATTAACACTATCATAGCTTTTTAAAAAATGACTATGGAGAAAATTAGTAACTACAGACCCATATGTTTACTTTGCCTGTCCTTAACGAAGTTAAGAGAAGGGAGCGAGTGGATTTTATAAACAGCATTCTATGACAGACCACATCACTATGGTTTCACGAGAGAATAATACAGTACAGAAAATACAGATGCCCATGGTGCTCACTGATGACTGCTTCTAAAAGAAACTTGCTAAATATACTTACCATTTCATGGGGGTGTACAAATCAAAAATTGATCCCCCATAGAGGGTAAAAATCTTTATTTCCTATATTTTCCTAATGTACTGACAATTGTACTGATCGACATAGTCCCAGAAAACTGCAAAGCCTCCTAAATGAGACCCGCGATCACTCAAGAGTAATTCCGCCTATCATCTACTCTTTTTCCTGGAAAAAAGAAGAATGCTTATTGTCCAGAGAAGGTATTCATTTGCATGGAAAGCTCACAGAGTTCATTCATTATTCTGCAGAATTTAGGGCATGAAAGATGGATGATAAACTGAGCCCAGAATCAAATAAGACGAGAAAAGCAGACTGGATTGCATTTTGGGAAATCACACTGTTTTTAGTGGCCCAAAGTTTTTTCTTGAAACAAAGGCCCATCAACATTCTTCCGAATGATTTTATATGGTGGCTCCTAGTAATACAATACTACAGTTACCAAAGTTACAGGCTGACTCGAGGGCAACAGAGAGATACGTGGTGGTCAGAAGAAGGCTACAGCCCACTAATAATGAACTGGACAAAAGAAGCAGCGTAAGCAAGACAGATGGATAATGCAAAAAGGAGGAGGGTGCAGTAAAAACAAAGGAGAAACAACACACAGCCTGTGTGCTCTGCTGGTGTCCCCACCATGTCAAGAGATCTGGAAGGAGATCCTCCACAGGTGGTGGGGAACCCCACTGAGAAGATTTGTGAGTGATCACATCCAAGAGGAGAAGATGGCAGGAATGGGTTTTAATCTGATTTCTGAGTGAGTATTTACAATGATGAGATCCTAGATTCACAAATTATTAAAGTGACTAAACTTATCTATCACCTAAGCCATATGAGAAATTTTTACAATATTACCAACCACTACAAAAGTGACAAAATTACAGAGTCTGTTTTATTGCTGATTACAACCCACCTATCTTCCCCGGTCAATGCTGTAAAGCCAATGTCATCATATTCTCAGATTTCTGGGTTTGCCGGCACCAGGAAGCTAAAGAAACCCCCAAAAGGGAATGAATACAACTCAGAAGAGTCAAGAGCCTGGACTGAGACTATTTTGTACTCTGCCAGTGGCTCATGCACTAGATCTGGTCTCCTAATTATCAACGTAGTGCCACTGCTGCTCTAATATTACCTACTACACTTTCCATGGAGTGAGAGCTATATGAACAAAAAATGACCACCATGAAATCAACATAAAGAAAAACTTTACTGCCTTAGAACCATCTTTTCTTTTGATTTTTCCATCCTACATGTGATATTCTTGATAGGAATTTCCTTTACTACATAACTTTCTCAGTAAATTTGGTTTGCTTTCTCACTGTACACCAAAGTGGCAAAATTTAATAATACACAGCTTACCACTACCTTCATATGATAGGTTCAAAAATACCAATTAGTAAATAATTATTTAAGAAATTGATTTGGTCTTAATACGTTCATTTAAATGTACATAATACCCAAAAGCTGAAATCTCCTAAGTATTTTAGTTACTAGTCAGGCTTTAGATTCACTAGAATAACTAATTATCAAACATTTTGGCCAGGCAGAAATTGTCAATAGTCAATGACTAACTTCCTAAAATGACAGAGGCCAATAACTGTGTAGTTCTAGGATCACAGATTAAAGGCAAAGAGACTTTAGATGTCATTCTAGTCCAACCCTGTCATTGCACAGAGGAGAAACTTGCAGCCAACAGGGATTAAAATGAGGAAGCAGGATGAAGGCATTTTAGTTGTTCCTGAGTTGGGTCTTAAAATATGTTGCTTCATTATTTCACTGGGACTGATATGAAATTACCAGGCTACAGGGCATATCATATTCAAAAGTAACTCTGCACACAGTGTGAATGTGACTGCCGCGCTGGGTCCCATCTCTGACCGAGCTCTCCCACTCTGACCATGGCACAGTTTCATCCCAGAACACTCAAAATCGTCTCGGATTCTTGCCTTTAACATCTCCAAGGAGATAGGGACTGGGAAAGACCGTCTATTCTTTCCACAGGACATCGTCTCCAAACCCCCTGTTATGGCTGCAAACAATCCATCAATCTCAGCTTGTTCTTCTGGTAGAAACCGTGAGAAGTAATTGTGACGGCAACTTGTTTGTTTATTCCCCATCTTTTCTTCCTTGTGACAGGATCCTATAAGGAAAAAGAGTGGAAAACACAAAGTTGGAAGTAAAGGTTACAGTCATATAATCTAGGTGAAAATAGTCATATTCAGCTAAAATGTATTAGACCAGTATAATGACAGCTTTCTAAATAGTACAAATTAAAGGTTATGGTACACAATTTAAGAAAACCACTCATTGCTGGAAAAGCAGTTTAATGTTAAAATGATTTTTGAGGAGGGAAATGGAAAAAAATAGTAAGGTACACACACACACGTTAGAAGCAGACTTGAAGTCAAGAAGGCCTGGATTCAAGGCCTGCTGTAAACATACCAGCTCTGTGACCACAAACAAGTCATTTAGGCCTTCAGGGCCCTGGACAGTTCTCTAAGACTGTAAATTACAGAGGAGCTGATACCCTTCATTCAGCCAGAGCTCCCTACACCCAGGGAATATAGGGTCAGACCAAAATGTATGTACACACATCTGCAGATCTGTAGTTTGAGGGTGCTTATATTATTAGAAATAAGTATGTGGGTGTATATGACTAAATCATAACAAAAGAAACAAGAAGAGGGAATATTTAGGCAGCTAAGTGGTACAATGATTAAAGAGCTAGTCTAGAATCAGGAAGGCCTGAGTTCAAATCAGGACTCCAATACTGACTTGTTGTATGACCTTGGGCAAGTCTGTTTATCTCAGTTTCCTCAACTGTTAAAGGGGGAAAACAGCAGCACCTTCCTTGCAGGGTTGCTGTAAGGATCACATCAAGGGAGATAGTCTTTATGAAGTGCACACCAGTGTCTGGCACCTACTAGGTGCCATGTAAATGCCTGTTGATTTCCTTGCTTTCCCCTTCTTTCCAAAAAAGGAGAGAGACCTGACTCCACAAAGCCACTTCTCTATACCTTTTGGATGTAGTCATGGAGCAAAGCAGAAATGGGATCACAAGCAAAGGCAAGAACTAACTTCTAGACTAGCAAAGAAGATGACAGAAAACATCTCCTTACCAGACAAAGCAAATGGGGGAGTGGGGGTGGGGAACGTTCAGTGATGTGACATTGCAGTGAAAAAGGTGACAGATGGCCTTTCCTCCTGTGGAAAAACAAAAGATGACAACAGGAAACATATCTTTTTAAAATAATATTTTAGTTTTCCCCCAAATACACGTAAAAACAATTTTATCACTTTTTTAAAAAATTTGAGTTCCAAATTTTCCTGCATTCCTTCCTCCCTTCTTTTACCTCCCTGAGAAGGTAAGCAATTTACTATAAGTTACACATGTGCGTTGTATAAAACATAATCCCATATTAGTCACATTGTAAAAGAAAACACAGAGCACCTTACAGACACACAGAGAAAAAAATAATAAAGTGAAAAACAGTATGTTTCAGTCTGTACTCAAATTCCATCAGTTCTTTCTCCAAAGGTAGATAGAATTTTTCATCCTAAGTCCTTCAGATCCAATGATCATCACACAATGTGGCTGTTACTGCACAGAATGTTCTCCTGATTCTGTTTACTTCATTTAGCATGGAAGTCTTTCCAGGTTTTCTGAAACCACCTCCCTTGTCACTCCCTCTAGCACAATAGCAGTGACAGCACTGCAAGCTTGTCCAGCCATTCCCCAGTGAGGGACATCCCCTCAATTTCCAGTACTTTGCCACCACAAAAACAGCTGCTAAGTTTTTTCTTTTGTACGAGTGGGTCCTTCCCTGCC
>JAQQSK010015253.1:0-10845 GCA_028658325.1 Potorous gilbertii
GAGAGAGAGAGAGAGAGAGAGAGAGAGAGAGAGAGAGAGAGAGAGAGAGAAATGACTTTATGGAAGCCATGGAAGAAGAGAATATCCAAAAGGCAAGTTTGGCCAAAAACATCAATATTTGAAGGAAGATTAAATGTCCTTAAGACTTAGCAGACAGATTATTTGATAATCTATGAGAGATCCATTTCAGTGGAAGGGTGAGGTCAAAAGCATCATTGAGATGTGTTGAAAAGCCAGTGGGTAGTTAGGAAATATATGCCAAGAGAAAACAACTCTCCCTACAAGCTTGGCTACAAAGAGGAAGAGAGTTATAAAACTTCTTGCTGAGATACATTCAGGGAATGTTGTGGGGTTTCAGGTCAGAATACAATCAGTACAATGTCATTTCAAGCAAGAATATCTAAATGACCTCATGACATTTATACTTGACTTGACATTTGCATGTGTGTGTGTGTGTACTCTGGTAATTTAGCATTATGGATAGATGGGTATATGTGGAGGTAGGAATTAACAATCAGTAAAAATTGCTAAATATCTATTCTAGGCTGTGCTTAGGCACTGAGGACACAAAGAAAATAGTGAAATAGTTCCTACCCTCGATGAACTTACATTATAAAGGGAAGACAGATTCAATTACTACCCTAGCAGTGTGATCAAGGGCAATTCAGTGAACTTCTCTGAGATTCCAGAAAACTCTCTAAGATAACCTACAGATGAGGCATTAGTCTGCATATGTGAAGGGAGTTTTCATGCTGAAGACCATCCTACAAACGAATAATAATTTTGCAGAAAACAGGAAAAAATCTAGTTTTCAAAAGATGAGGTTGCTGAATATCTTAGAGTAAATGACTACTTCATTTTTAAATAGGATTTGCTGAGTTGCCCTTGTTTTTGTTCTATGGTACTAGGACAGTAAATGGTCATAAATGCCCCTTTTAATGTTCCTTTTAAATAAAGCTTCAATAAGTGTAAAATGTTGAATTGACACTAGATTCAGCCATTAGGTAATTCACAAGGTGAATTTTTATGGCCTGAATGGAGTTTGCATTGAATGTAAGGAATTTGGAAGAAATACCTAATGTCAAACATCAGAATATTTGTTTACTTATTGGTCTATGCTATGACTTCGTTGTGTGCAAACTGTTTATAACCTCTGTTTTATACAGTTCCATCCAAGCTAGTCTGTAGCAGTTAGAACCTAGAGAGAAAACAAACTCTGGAGTCCAATATTACAACTTTTTCCAATCCTTTTAAATCTTACCTCATTAGGGGGGCAGGGTAAGGATTGTATAATGGGCCCGGATCTGTCGATATTTTGTATTTCTTATGCATTAAAACCTTCAGATACTGTTCTCTTAGCGGCTCCATATACCAGGGAAGGGAGAAGAGGCAAATACTAAACAGGTGTTCTTGACTTGAAAAACAGCAATTTAAACCACCTCACAGGGGGAGGGGGGAGGCTGGGAAATTTCAGATTCCTAAGTTGTCATCAGGAGACAAATCTGGGTTATGCACTTGCCTCTCATAAACAGACTTTCTCTTCTATAAATTTCTGCTGGGCCACGAGGCACCTGATTTCTCTGGAGGCAGAAGTGCTTCATAGAGCAATCATGCTGAACAGAGATAGTGTATATTTTCCCAACCTCCTTCCAAATGCACAAATATTAACTAGAGTAGACTCTGCTGAGCTGCTAATGTGCAATTCCAGCTTCCTCTAGCAAGGAGAAAAATATCTGTGCCAAATGTTTGGCTTTATTTATGTGGAAATTGTTGAATTTGGAGCTACCAAAACTTAGGTTAAATTTTTCAGTACTAACCATGATCAGTTAAGATTATAATGTGCATTATAAAATTATATTTATATTATACATACACTTATGACATAGAATTGTATCACATCATCATTTGTGTTTCAGACGTCCTTCTAGACCATAAGGTTCATGAGAGGAGGGGACTATGTCTTATCTAAATCTGATATTTTTTCCAGAATGAACAATAATGTTTTGCACATGACTGGAGATTACTAAGTCTTTATTGAATGAATGTATGTATATTGAATGACTATCATCCAAGTTTAACAAAGATTTACAATTCCTACCCACAGAGAAATTTTGGTAAAGCACAGTCCTCTGCAGGTTGTTTTTGAATCAAGCAGCTGTCTAAAGTAAAGAGAAAATTAGCTACAAAGTGACAAACTGACTCTAATTTCAAATGACTGGTAGGGATTTCATGAGAGCGGTGTATTTTCTTCTCAGTGCTATTTGTTTGAGAGATCATTCCAACATAATCAATACCATTTGCCTATGTAAACTTTTAACTGCCCTAGTAATGATTATCTTCCTAAATAAGAGGCACAAAATTTAACAAATTTAATAAATTTAATTTATAAATTTAATAAATTTAATTTATAAATTTAATGAAGTTTAACTTTATTGGGTTTCCTAAGATGTAAATTTCTCTTCCATGTTTACCATTTTATGCTTAAATGTTGTCTTTGAGAGTCAGATTTTCTATTTAGCTTTTGTTTTTCATCAGGAATGCTTGAAAATCTTGTTTCACTTGTTTTCCCTCTGAAATATTATACTCAGTTTTGCTGGGTCGGTTATTTTAGCTCCCTTTGCTTTGTAGAATATCTTTTAATGTAGAAGCTGCTAAGTCTTGTGTGATCCTGACTGTGGCTTCAGAATATAAAAATTGTTTCTTTCTGAATGCTTACAAAATTTTCTCCTTGACCGGGGGACTCTGAAATTAGTCTATAATATTCCTGGGAGTTTTCATTTTGGGATCTGTTTCAGGAAAGGATCTTTCAGTTTCTATTTTACCCTCTGGATCAACATATTGGGGTAGTTTTCCTTATAATTTCTTGAAATGTGACCTCTGGAATCTTTTTTGATCATGGCTTTCTGGTAGTCCAATAATTCTTAAATTATCCCCCCAATCTATTTTCCAGGTCAGTTGTTTTTCGGATGTTTTACATTATCTTCTTTTTTTCTCTTTCTTTTGACTTTGTCTTATTATTACTTGAAATCTTGGGGAGTCATTAGTTTCCATTTAGATAATTCTAAGGTTATGCAACAGTTTTCTTCAGTGAAATTTTGTACTTCTTTTACCATTTGGCCCATTTTATTTTTTAAGATATTATTTTCATCATTATTTTTTGTGCCTCTCTTACCAAGCTGTTTTGGGGGCAGCTACATGGTGACTAGCTGTGTGACCTTGGGCAAGTCACTTAACCCCAGTTGCCTCATCCTGGGTCATCTCCAGTCATCCTGATGAGTATCTGATCACTAGATTCAGATGGCTGTGGAGGAGAAGTGAGACTGGTGACCTGCCCAGCCCTCCCTCACTCAAAACAAAGTAAAATGCAAGTCATGTCATTATTTCTCTGATGGCATGGTCTTCTTTGGCAATGAAGGATGAACACATACATATTACCTTAAATATAGAATAGTGGATTTAGAACAGAAGTCTTTTGGCCTCAATTTCCTCATCTATAATAAATGATCTCTAAGATATCTTCTAGTTCTACATCTTTAACTGGTGTATTTCCTTTTTTATCAATGCTTGCACAAGTCACTTAAATTCTTTCAGCCTGTTTCCTCATCTAGAATATAAGAGATTATACTATATGATCTCTAAGTTTCCTTGTAGCTGTACTTCCAATGACCTTTTCATCATCCTCGTTGTCTTTCCAAAATCTAAACGTCCTGTCATAAGATTCTTTTTCTAAGTTTCTGGGATCACCTCTCTGTATAGTTAAAAATCCTTAGTTCCTAAGCAAACGCAACTGAATGTTGCCATGTCAACAGTAGCATCCATAATAAATCGAGAAGGTGAGCTGGAGAAAAAAAATATGCTTTTCAGAAAAAAAATATATTGGTGTGAATCAAAAACTGTCTTGGCAAAGAAAAAAAAACTCAAGGGAGCTTGTTTGCTGTATTCATGTTGTGGGTAATTAATTATGTCAGATAAAACATCCATCTACCAACAGGTAGGTGGTTGCCAGTCCCCACATTCCCAAACCCCTTTTTTGATTCCTCAGCCAGAATTTGACATACCCAGTGGGAGAGGTTTGACACCTGCCAGAGAGATCAGAAGAATTCCTATTTCAGGCAGGGCTGAGTTGAAGCTATTTAAGGTCGAATTCTCAGGGTGAACTCCACACCCAGCTGAGCTCATGTCATTGCTACATGAGCCTGCACAACTTTGCTCATCACATCATGCCTCAATTTGCCCATCTCTGAAATGAATTTAATGATGATGATTGGTATATTGGTTTTTTGAAAGACATAATGTTAAAAGACAACCATTAGTACCAGAATGCTTATAAAGAAAGCTTCCAGAGATGCTTTGGTGTGTGTGTGTGTGTGTGTGTGTGTGTGTGTGTGTGTGTGTGTGTGTGTGTGTGTGTGTGTTTGTATGTGTGTGTGTTGGAGGGGCAGGGCCAAAGAGAATGACCCATTATCACTCTAGCTTTTGCACCCTTCGGGTCTTTTAGTATCTTTCTACAAGTTTTTCCCCCCCAGAAATGGCTTAAATTTCTTAAGCAGACATCTCAACTTATCTTTAAATTTTTTATTGATTTATTTTAGCATATTTTTATTTTGAATTTCAAATTCTCTCTTTCCCTCTAATTAACCTCTCTTCACCCACAATATGATACCCACTGTACATATGAAGTCATGCAAAATATGTTTCTATATTAGCCATGTTGTACAAAAAGCAAGCAAAGTAAAAAAAGTGAAAAACCATATGCTTCAATCTGTACCTGAATTCATCAGTTCTGTCTTTGGAGATAGATAGCATTCTTCACCATGCATCCTTCACCTCAACACATCTTAAGCCACATTTACACCTTAGAGCTTCCTCTGAAGGAGTATCTCTAGAATAGTGGACCCTTCTCATTTACTCATCAGCTAAGTTTACAACTCATCAAATGAGCTAATATGGATGAATGAAAAAAAAAGGAAGGCTGAAAAAGTATTATCAAACTCTTAAGTATAAACTTCTGGAGTTCCAAATAGAAAAATAGTACAGCCTCTGTTCTCAAGGAGCTTACATTCTAATAGAGAGAGGCAACACATAAAATAGAGTTTAGCTGTAAATCAGATAGAAAGGTCCCGTTGTTAGGATTCAGAGTCAAAGCAGATGGTATTTCATTTTCATTAGCATCATTTTTATTGATAAAAATCATATCTACATCTTATTTGGAAAAATGTGTAAGTTCCAAGAACTTTGGTGTTGGGCATTTTCTTTTCTGAGTCTTCAGCATCTGGGGATGGAAAAGAGGAACATACATACACAGATGGTTGGCAGGTTAAATCTCGACATGGATTAGTCCTCTGGTTTATGTCTGAGCTTGTACTAGAGAGTTATTTAAGTGTTTGATTCTGTCCTTGTCTCTGTCTTTTTCTGATTCTAGCTGTTTCTATGTCTCAGGGTCTCTCACTTCTTGCTGAAAAAGCAAGAAGTGCTTTTCTTGGAGAGTCAGTTGTTTTCATTATTCAAAAATAGTGACTTAAATTTTAAGTGATCTCAGTGTGAAGAATTTCAAAATGTGATACTAATTTATTTTATTTTACTGAAATAAAATAATTACATTTAAGGGGTTTGATTGTTCATACAACATGTATTCATTCAGTGAACACTTATTAAATGTTTACTAGGAAGTCCCCTAGTAGGAAATATGTAAAGGTGTGTGTCTCATTTCTATGAACTATGACCTAATGTCTAGACAAAATAAAAGAGAAGGTAGTAGAATTCTGGAAGATGTGAATGTCAAGGAAGAGAAGGCTAGAAATGAAAGAAATGATACTAGTATATCCACTAGCAGTGTGAAGATAGACAAAATACTGAAAATAAAAGCACAATGCTAGATGGTGACTAATTTTTAGTAGAAATAGAACTATTGGTGAATGAAAAAGTGATGAGCACCAGGCATTCTTTCTATTCACAAGGTTTTTGATTCAATCTTCTGGGACATCATTTCCAGGGAAATTCATTTCTGATTTTATACTAGAAATCATTAGCAAAATAGGATTTACTTTGTAAAAAAATGTTTTACAGATGTTAGATTATACTTGTAATCTTATTTGCTTATCCTCTAATTTGATTGGAGAAAAGAAAATAATACAAATGTGGATCACTTTGGGAATTGTAAAAACTAGATATCCATCCATTGAGTAATGACCAAGCAAGTGTGTGAATATGATAGAATACTATTGTGCAAATGCTGAGAAGGGTAGTTTCAGAAAAAATCTGGGAAGACTTATATGAACTGATGTAAAAGTGAATAGAATAGGGTGAAAAATCTATGTAGCAAAAGTATATTGTAAAGATAATCAACTGTGAAAGATTTAGCACTCTGATCAATACCATGATACAACACAACTCCAAAGGACTCATAATGTTAAATGTTATCCATCCCCAGATAGAGAACTGATGGATTCAGAGTGCAGATTGAAGCATATTATTTTTCCTTTTATTCTTTTCTTATTTTTTTTGAATATGGCTAATGAAAAAATAGGTTGTGAATGTCTTCATATGTATATTATATCATAACAGGTATCATATTTCTTGCCTTCTCAAAGAATGTGGGAGGGGCTAGAGGGAGAGAGAGAGAATTTGAAATTAAAACTGAAATAAAAATATTTTAAAAGTTTCAGAAAGGAGAGAAAATGATAAAAATTGACATTGTTGATGTGGCCATAACCAGGTATGGCATGTTTAAGACAGTTGCCAACTCTCAAAAAAAGTCTTTTACAGTCTAAATTTCAGTTTATTTTTCCATCAGCATAAATTTGTGTCTCAGCATTCTTGACAAAATAGAATTCCTATAAGCCTTCTAGACTGTTGGCTGTATTGACTTCTGGTCACTTGATGACTGCAGTCCCAGCATAAAGAGCTGCTCTCAGAGATGATTAGTATTCCTTTAGGCATCTGAAGTAGCATATGAGCTTCTCTAATACTGAACTATTAATCTCTGTGATACCTACTTTGTCCAATCTAGCATGTTTGGGGACCACTTTTAGAGTTGCAAGCTTTGGTGGATGAACATTGGCAAACTGTGTCAAAGGATCAACTGACTCTGAGGTTTAAGGCTTCATTAATACTTCAATTTTCCCATTTAGTTCTGGGAGAGTTTGGTGGGTGGCATTTACCAAGGAAAGAATTATTCACAAAACCCTTTGCTGGTAAATAGCTATTTATTAAAATTGCCAAATCGTAAATGCCAATACTCAGGAGCTAGAGCAGATTTAAATTATTTTCAATGGGAGAAAAAACTCTGAAACTGATCTGTGATTTAATTGGTACAGGGAGTTCCCTATACTAAGAGGGAGCAGTTTTCTCTATCTGTGTAATTCAGCACTTGTCCCTGTGTAGCTTTAGAGAGTTGCCTTGCGGCACTTAAATGTTAAACTTCTTGTCTGGGTGTGTCTGAAGTAGGCTCAGAACCCAGGTCTTTCTGATTCTCAGATTAACTGTTTTTCCTTTACAAAAGATTCCTGCTTGTCCCCTCCCCTCCATCTGAATCTCTTACTTCCGTCTCATTGACTGAACAATCATAAATTCACGTGATGGAACCAGCATCTTTGTTGCCGCCTAGATTCACAACCTCAGAGCCACACACCACCCTTTATTCTTCTTCACCCCCTGCATCCAGTCTGCTACCAATAACACATCAATATTATCTCTTGTATCTGTTCCTTCCATATTATTTAGACAGAAAATGCCCCCGTTTAAGTTCTAATCACCTCTCACCTGGATTGTTACAACAGCCTGCAATTCATCTTGTCTTAAGCCTTCTCCAGTCCTCTTCCATATAACTACTAATATGTCATCACTGAAACACACATACCATCCTATCATTCCTCTACTTGTGGTTCCCTATTTTCTCTTGTATAAAATATAAACTCCCTTGTTTTACATCTAAAGTTTTCACAGTCCAGCCCATCTACCTTTCCAAATTGCTTTACATAACTTCCCTTCATGCACTTTACATTCTAGCCAAAGTAGTCTCCTTGAAGTTTGTGAAAATCCATTTGCCATTTCTATGATTGAGTCCCTGTCTCTTTTCTTTTTTCCCTGCCCAACCACTTTTATTTTTACATTTGCTATTCTTTTTTTAATTTTATTTTTCATTTTTAACACAGTTCATATCACATAAAACAATTCCAACTTTTGGTCAGGTGATACTTCTTTTAAAGCATTTACAATATAGACCACAAACAATTTTTTTTTAACGTTAAGCAACTGAGACACAAATAATAACTATGTATGCTAACTTCGTAAGCCCTTGACCTAATTGTCTCCACACTATTACTAAAAATTAAAGGACCCTAGCTTGTTGTTGCTCTAAAGTCCTAAGCCTAATAGCTTAGTTTTAACCTCGGATGTTCCCCTAACAACAGTCTATAATTTAATAGTTGTAGTATTAAGTTTACAATCCTTTTGACTATAGGAACTTGCCACTAAGAGTAGGGCAACAGGGAAACAATATCTCCCCAACTTCATGTCAGTTCCAGGCAGAAGTAGATTGTCAACTTGTATTCAGGCAGTCTTAAAGTCTATCAGGTGTTAGTGGGGAAATTGAGTCAGGAGAATCCTACCTCAGCTCAGGCTAAACAACTGCTCTCCCACCCTTCCCATGAGATCACCTTTTTCAATTCATACCAGCATCTTACAGACTTACTGGCATCATGGATTGGAGGCTCAGACTGACTTTTTTGCTATCCATAGCTGGAGTTTCACTCAGAAGGACAGTCAATTAACAGTCCTATAGAATCTTAAAATAACAAGTTCCAATATCCAGGTTTCAGATATGACTATAATTTCATATTGGCTAAGGAACATCTTTTGAGGCAAGTCTTAAATGGCTTACATGCCTTTCTAAACATGTTCTAATTCCTGATTAAACAATAATTATAAAATCAAATTTACCATTCAAACCAAACCTTAACTTTTCTATCAATGCCAAATTTTACCCCATGTTACCTGTCTCCAGGAAACTTAGACTAAAATTTTTTTCCCCAAACCAAAGATGTCTCTGATTTAGTCTCAGCAATTAATTCAGTCAATTGTTTTAATACTAATTGTTTTACATCACTTTGCAATATGTCCAATTTTTCTCCCCATCTCTCCCTACCCCCTTAATACCTTGCATTCTGATTAACTATAGTTAGTTAACTATATTGCCCTGTATCCTACTCTATCCCCCATTATTTTTTTTTCCCTTATTTGATCTTGTCCCTTCCCAAAAGTGTTTATTTCTAGTTACTCTCTTCTCCCATTTTCCCTTCCTTCTAACATTCCCTTCACCCCACTTGTCCCTTCTCCCCTATTTTCCTGTAGTGTAAGATAGATTTTTCATCCAAATTTATTGAGTATGTTATTCTCTCCTTAAGCCATATGTGGAGAGAATAGCTTCACTTTTCCCCTCTCCCTTTCTCCCTTTTCTTCTCCATTGAACAAAGTTTTTCTTTATCTCTTTTATGAGTTGTAGCCTGTCCCATTCCATTTCTCCTTTCTCCTCCAAGTATTTTCCTCCCTCATTCCTTAATTTTTGTTTTATTTTTTTGTGGATATCATCTCTTCTGATTCAACTCAACCTGTACTCTCTGTGTGTGTGTGTGTGTGTGTGTGTGTGTGCATTCCCTCCACCTTCCAAAATCCTGAAAAAAGTCTCAAGAGTTATAAATATTTTCTTTCCATCTAGGAATGTAAACAGTTCAGCATTAGAAAGTCCTTTATGTTTTCTCTTTTCTGTTTACCATTTCATACTTGTCTTGATTCTTGTGTATAAAAGTCAGATTTTCTATACAGTTGTGTTCTTTTCAACATGAATACTTGAAAGTCCTCTGTATCATTGAATAACCATTTATTTCCTTGAAGTATTATACTCAGTTTTGTTGGGTAGGTGATTCTTGGTTTTAATCCCAGTTCTTTTGACTTCTGGAATATCCTATTCCAAGCCCTTCAATCCCTTAATGTTGAAGCTGCCAGATCTTGTATTATCCTGATTGTATTTTCACAATACTAGAATTGTTTCTTTTTAGCTGCTTGCAATATTTTCTCCCTGACCTTGGAACTCTGAAATTTGGCCACAATATTCCTAGGAGTTTCTTTTTTGGGTCTCTTTCAGGAGGTGATCAGTGGATTCTTTCAATATTTATTTTGCCCCCTGGTTCTAGAATATCAGGACAGTTTTCCTTCATAATTTCATGGAAGATAATGTCTAGTATTTTTTTTTTTGATCATGGCTTTCAAGTAGTCCCATAATTTTAAAGTTGTCTCTCCTGGATCCATTTTCCAGGTCAGTTGTTTTTCCAATGAGATGTTTCACATTATCTTCTATTTTTCCAAACTTTTAGTTTTGTTTTTTAACCTCTTAGTTTATCTCATAGTCATTCATTTCCCTGAACTCAGTTCTCTCTTTCAAGGAAAGCTTTTGAATCTTCTCTTTTTTATTTATTTATTTATTTATTTTAAATTTATTTAACTTTTTACATTCATTTTCACAAGATTTTGGGTTCCAAAATTTTCTCCCCCTTTGTCCCCTCCCCCCTCCCCGATACACTGGACATTCTAATTACCCATATCACCAATCTGCCCTCTCTTCTATCATCCCTCCCTTCCCTTACCCCAACTTTTCTTTTGTCCTGTAGGGCCAGATAACTTTCTATTCCCCATTACCTGTATTTCTTATTTTCTAGTAGCAAGAACAATACTCAACAGTTGGTCCTAAAACTTTAAGTTCCAGTTTCTCCCCATCCCTCCCTCCCCACCCATTCCCTTTGGGAAGGCAGGCAATTCAATGTAGGCCATATCTGTGTAGTTTTGCAAATG
>JAQQSK010015254.1:0-10845 GCA_028658325.1 Potorous gilbertii
TCAAAGAGACAGTTGCTTCTTTTTGCCCCTCTTATGGGAGATCAGACTAATGGATAAAGCAAAAGGGGGAAATTGCCTTTATACTGGGCAGGTGGACATCAGCTGGCCCCTTGCTGCCTTCCCTCAGAGGATATCTGCAGCAGGAGATGGAAAACTCCCTCAGACATCTGTCTACAAGTGCTCTGAGCTCTTCAGTGACTTTGAAATAATAGGACTTGGGTTCAAACCTTGCCTATGATGCTTGGACAAATCATTTTTCTTCCCTAGATATCAGTTTTGTCATCTGTAAAATGAGAAGGTTGAACCAGAAGATACTTTTCACTCTGGATCTCTGATTTGTGACCTGACTTCAAATCCTACCCCTGTATGATGCTGGACAAAGGTTTTCATATTTCTGCACTTCAAGCTAAAGTCCTTTCCAACTCCGAATCTTTGATCCTATGACCTTCTCAGAATAGGGGGGTCAGATGAGTTTGGGAAGGATGATTGATGCTAATCATGGCCCCAAAACACTTGCCCTTCATTAACTTTGTAGGTTTGGGGGTTCCCTTTACTCTGTTGGAGGTATTTGATTTCCTTTCCCTATGATCTAAGGATTCAAGGTCCTGGGTGTGATGCAGAAAGGCACCTAGGAGTAGGAAAGCTAGATCATCAAAATCAGACCCTGAACCTTCCAGATGTACCTTCAGAATCATGGATGCCCAACTTCTCTCAGGAGCAGTCCAGAGAATTGGAAGAAAGAACTCCACATGTCCCTTTCTTGGGCCCTGGACATGTCCTCCTTTTTCCCCTAAGTAATAGCCAGCGTCTTGGCATTCCCAAAGGATTAAATGAATTACTCAACAATGAAAAGACTACATTCCTGTGGGCCCCAGAGTCCCTCAGCGTCCTTTTCCCCTGAGGAGTGAGGACCATCTTGTGGAATGAGGATGATCTGGCAGTGTTTGGAATGTGGGTTCCTCAGCTGTCTCCCCCACTGTGATGCCCCTGGAATGAATTATGTGACTGGGGAGCATGCATAGACTCTAATGTGCCAAGTGGCACATCATGCCCCTCCCTTTGGCATTCAACCTGCCACCAGGAGGAGGTTTTGATGTCCTACAGGCCTGAACAGAGGAAGTCAACATATGGCAGCCATTCTTGCAGAAGAATGACATCAGAGGAAGGGGAAAGGTGTGTATCTAAGGACATCCGAGTCAGCAAGACCTGAGGCCAACTCACTTCCTACTCTTGCTTCTTTTTGTATCTTCAACGCTTAGCGCGGTGTCTGGCACATAGTAGGTGCTTAATAAGTATTTGTTGATTGATTATTAACTGTGTGACCAATGGAAAATGACTTGGCCTTTCTTAAACCCTGCTTTCCTTTTCTGTAAATGAGGATGATCATCTCTGGACCACCTGCCTCTCCATGCTGTGATTAAATGAGATAATATATGAAGCACTTTGTAAATCATAAATTCCTATGATATAAACTGTAATCTTTGTCATTTCCCCATCCTTCTCCACCCTCCTCCTACAGACAGATGGAGAATTTAGGATTTGGGAGTCTGAAAGACCTGAATTCAAGTACTATCTCAGATAGCTCCCTTGCTGGGTGACCCAGAGCAAATTGCTTGCCTTGGTTTCCTCATCTGTAAACCTGGGGTCAGTAATACCCTCCACCTCACAGAGTTACTATGAAGATCAAGTGAGCTAATAGTTGTAAAGCTCTTTGCAAGTCTTAAAATGCATATAAATGCTAGGTATCATCATCATTTTTAAAAGAACAGTAAGTTTTATTGATGCCTTCAGGTTTTACAAGCACAGGTATTTGCAGATAGAATACTTCCATCCTCCTTATAATGAGGAAAAACAATGAAGTAAAACTCATACAATATTCCCATCTGATAGTATATCGAACATTCTGTACCTGTATTCTACCATCTTTCTGCCCAAAGTGGGAAGGTATATTGATATTATCATTGTATCCATCCTTTCCTCTTTCTCTTTCTTCTCTCTTCTCCTTTGAACTCATCAGTATGGAGAAGCTTCTGTAAGGAAACTTTTCCCTCCAACCTTCCCATTATTTTGAGTCTTGGAGGTCACTCAAGGTTCTGAGAGTTTCAGGGGCTTGTTCAGGTCAGCGAAGGTCTTCATGGCTCAAAGGTCAGTGCCATCATCGCTGCTCTGCTATGACGGGCTGTCCGAAACACCCCGAACGAACCCAATCTGATTCAATCCAAGATGAATCAACTAAGGTCCAGTGGAAAGAACCCTGGATTTGGAATCAGAGAACCTGAGTTCAAATTCTGGCCTTGAGAATGCCTCTGTGCCTCTCGGACCTTGGTTTCTTCCTCTGGAAAATGAGGGCATTGGACCAGACAGCCTCTGAGGTCCCTTCCAGCATTGATTTGGTGCCCCGTGATGCTCTGGTAATCTGGAATCCTCACAGGTCAAAGGCAGGCTGGTTCTGAGTGGAAGGATCCTGCTGAGCCCTGTGGGGTCAGCCTGGGTAGGAATGCTGGAGCCAGGCTGTCAGATGGAGAACAGCTCATTCTGCTGACGCAGAGACATTCCTCTCGGCAAAAGGATAATGGAATCCAAGCTGAGAAACCCAGCGTTACATTTCCGCATCGGGAAAGCATTTGCAAAACAGCTTCCAGATTCCCGTGGCCAACGCCATTCATTTCAGACACATGGGCCCCTTGAAAGGGAACTTGGGGGAGAGGTGCCTGTGGGTTCTCTGCTGGGGCCTGGAGCATCTCTGCAGATGGTGGTTGCTGTCTGGGTGAGAACCCCAGCCTTCTCTCTGGTGGACCCTCCAGCTGCTGTTTTTCCTAGCAGTCTGGGGGGCTTGATCCTTTCCCTACACATACCTGTCTTACAGAGAGACAGGTGATGAGACCTTTGGGGTCTTCAGCCTGGCATGGCCATGCCCCAACTCGAGGAGGGGGAAGCAGGATCTAGCAGAGAACTAGACTTTGGACTTAGAGGAAGGACCTCCCTGTGTCCTATCCACTAAGTCCCATCATCTCTAAGCCTCAGTTTCCTCATATTTTCATTAAAATAAAGCAATGGGGCTAAGGTCCCTTTCTGCCCTAATTCCTATGACCTTATGGTTTCTATTTGTAGAGCCTTAACCAAGGGAGTTCCCTGATTAACTTGTTGAATTTGTTGTGGTGAGCCTTTGTTTGAAACTTTGAATGGAATCACTGGGAATGAATTAGGACCACTGTGAGTTCAAGCAATTGTTTATGTTGGCCTATAAAGAAGGGGGTGTGATGTGTGTGTATAGGCTTCTGCACACCCCCAGCCTCCCTTCCCTTGTTCCCAGGGGCTGCTACCTCCTTTGGAAAAGGGATTGCTTTACCTATGGTCTTCATATCCCTAGCACATGGAACCTAGCGCATAGTAGGGACTTAGTGTTTTTTGACTGTCTGGTCTCAGACACTTGCTAGCTCTCTGACCCTGGGCAAGTCACTTAACCTCTGTCTTCCTCAGTTTCCTCAACTATAAAGTGAGGACCTACCTCATAGATGAGGTGAGATGAAGGTCAAATGAAATTATATGTTGAAGTCATAAGTTTAAGCTTTATTAGCACAGTGTCTGGCGCATAGGAGGCTCTATAGAAACACTTGTTTATTTCCTTCTTTTCTTTCTTGATTAATGGATTAGTTATGTGCTATCACCCACAGATGCCCTAGAAGGAAATTCCTGCCTCCTGGATAGAGCAAAGAGGGTGGGGGAATGGCAGGGGTAATCTCAGTCTCAGGATTGCTTTTCTAGCCATCCCAAGTTCAAGAGTTCTGGGATCTAGCCTCTTAGCAAAGAGAGGAGGGGTTCCCCTCATTAATCCTCTCAAAAAGAGGATGCTAGCAGGTAGCCTTCTAACAAGAAAATTCAACCTCATGAACAGAAGAGGACCATCCATGTGGAAGACCCAAGCTACAGCATGGCATGGAAGAAACTCTGAACTGTTGGGTACAATTTATTTTAAAGAAATACATATTTATGCATGTGCATACATGTACTAGTAAAAATACAAGATATCTATATATCTCTATGTATATGTATATTCTCTCTTTTTATGTATATATACATAAAAATATATATATATACACACATATATGTATAAATACATAAAGATATATATATATATATATGCATATATAGACAGAGAGAGAGATTCAGAAGAGTAGACTTGTGACTTCACTGGTAAAGGGAATTCCCAGATAAGGGAACTCCCTCTACCAAATCAGGTCAGTTTTTTCTCTGCAATTTGCAATCTTACTTTCCTTTCATACTAAGCAGTTAAGTGACTTGCTCTGGATCACTAAGTCATATTGGATTTGAAATCAGGTCTTTTGGGCTTGGACACCAGCTTTTAATCTACTCTGCTACATGATCTCACATATAATTTTTTGTTTAAAAATATTTTAATTTATTTCATTATTTCCCAATTACATGTAAAACATTTCTTAACATTCATTTAAAAAATTTGGAAGTTCCAAATTATCTTCTTCCATGCCTTGAGAAGGCAAGCAGTATGATATTGATTATTCATATGAAGTCATCTCTAAATCTGTCATTTAAGAAGGTAGTTAAACAAAACAAAATGCCCATTTGTGTCCTTTTCTACATTTTAAAAATTTTTAACTTGTGCATTTAAAAACGTTTTGTTCATGTGTGACCTTTTCACCCTGGAACATCTCTTCGCCCCTGAGGCCCCCTTTTCCTATTGGTGATTTCTTCCTGGAACCTCCATTTTGAGAAGGGATCCAGACCTGCTTCTGAACTTGTAATGGTGAGCCTTTCACCACCATGTCCCTCAAAAATACTCCTTGGAAACCCCAGATCTTGACTCAATAGACTATGAATTACTCCTTTAATTTAAACATTGATATATGTAGGGCTTTGAAAAGAAGGGAAGGGTGGGTGGGCTCTGGGGAAACTGAACTAGTAACTAGTCATTGTCTCAATATTAGCAGAGTTAGATTCCAGGGTGAATAGACTTTGGGCTGGGCCATACATCAGTCATGGAAACAGGAAGGAACTGTTGTAGTTACAGACATCTCCTTCCCTCTCTACTCTATAAACAAGATTTATGAAGTCGGGGCAGGGAAGCGGGGCGGAGACTCGTGGCCTCTGCCTTTAAGAAAGCATCCTTAGCTTTAACATGGCTGGATTGGGCCTTTTCTTTCCTCCTTTTCCACTGATTTCTTTTCCTCCTTCTATTCCTCTTTTAAGTGAAAGAATAATTGACATCTCGAATTGACTGATTAACATCTCAGTCACTTCTAGATATATCCCAATCCACCTCTTTCCATCTACTCTGCAAAGTTTCCCCTAAAGAAGCAGGTAAAGAAAACCAACCAGAACAGTGACTTGGACCTTGACTGATAGTGTATGCAACATTCTGTATTCATTGTTGCCAGTCTTTCAAAGGAAAAGAGGGAGGCGTATTCTCTCTCATCTCCGAAGGAAAAGTGTGGGAGATAAGAAGTATTAGACTGATTGCCAAAGTGAAGGTCTATGGAGCTGTTGTGCTGACTTCATTGTTGTATACCTGTGAAACATGGACGGTCTACCAGCGCCATGCCAGGAAACTGAATTGCTTCCATTTGAACTGTCTTAGGAAGATTCTGAAAATCACCTGGCAGGATAAGGTACCAGACACTGAGGTCCTTACTTGAACTAAACTGCCAAGCATTCAACCTTTACGGCAGAGAGCACAGATCCAATGCACTGGCCATGTTATTCAAATAGCAAAGTCTATTTGCCTAAAAGTCTATTTTCTGGAGAACTCACACAGGGCAAGCTCTCACATGGAGGTTGGAAGAAACAATGCAAGGACACTGTCAAGGTCTCTCTTAAGAATTTTGGAATTGGTTGCAGATTTGCAATGGTTCAGAATAAATGCAAGATATACAGATTTAGAGAATCCACACTAAGTACTCACTTGGGCTATTTGTACCCAACCTGTGGTAGAACATTGAAAGCTTGTATTGGTCTGATCAGATACTGTGGGACCCACTATGACTTGACTCTAACATAGTGATATCATACTGATCCTCTTTGAGAATGAGGGACAACAGCCAACCACACACACACACATACACACATACACACACACATCTTTTTGAGAAGGAAGAATAACCATCTCTCTCTCTGTCTCTCTCTGCACATACACATACACATATATCTATACATCTATCTATATACTCATACACATACAATACATCTATATGTATATATGTGTGTACATATATATATATATATATATATATATATATATATATATATATATATATATATATATACATATGTATGTATGTATGTATATCCCCTCAGCCTCTAGGGAGAATAGATGCAAACTAAATGTGATCACTACAAAACCTTTCCACCACCAAGTTCCTTTCTGTGTGTGTGTGGCAGAGGGGGCAGAAATTCCTTTCTTATGGAACATAGTGCTGAGTCAATCCACTGCTAGGCTGGGTCAAGTAGGTGACTCTTCAGGGCTTGGCCCCTGAACTCCTAGCAGATTTCCTGATCTCTCAAAGCTTACAAGGTTGTATTCAGGGCTGATGCATCTCAGATGTTCAATTATCTCAGATGTTCAATTCAATTCAGTAAATATTTACTAAGCATTTACTGCATGCCAGACCTTGTATTAAGCACTGGGGATATAGAAAGAGGCAGCAAGGAGCTTCCATTCTATTGGGAGAGATGCAACTTACAAACAAGCTATATTCTGGATAAATAGTAAATAATGAATAGAGTGAAGGCACTGGAATGAAGACAGCTTGGGCAAGACTTCCTGAAGAAGATGGGATTTCAGTTGTGATTTACAGGGAGCCAGGGAGGTCAGTAGGTGGAACAGACATTCCAGGTATGGAAGAGAACCAATGAATATGGCCTGGAGTGAAGTGTTTTGTTCATGGAAGAGCCAAGAGGCCCGTGTCCCTGGATGGAAGAGTACATACAGGGGAGTAGGGGGTAAGAAGACTAGAAAGGCAGGAAGGTCTGGGGAGAAGGTCTGGGGAAAGTAATGAAGGACTCTGAATGCCAGAGCATTTTGTATTTGCTTCTGGAGGCAATAGGGAATCACTGAATTTTATTGAATAAGGGTGGTGGTGACATGATCACACCTATGTTTTAGGAAAATTACTTTAGGGGTTGAATGGAAAATGAATTGGAATGGGAAAAGACTCAAGGAGGGCAGACCCACCAGCAGACTTTTGAAACAGTCTTTTACCTAGGAGCACAAAAAGACAGACGCAAAGAGACAAAGAAAGAGATGCTATGTGTTCAATCCGTGAGCAGTATACCTTTATAAGCACCTACCCCTGTAGCTAGACACTGTGTTAAGTACTGGGATACAAAAAAAGGCAAAAGACAGTCCCTGCCCTAAAGGAGCTGATCATAGCCTGTCTACCCAAGGGAGAAACAGAAGTTGCTAATGTCCCCTCTCTCTTCTCATCTAGAAGATTACAGCAGTTCTTGATTTTGTCTACCAAGAAAGGGGGGAGGGAGAGAGGGATGGAAAAGGAGAGAGACAGAGAGAGAATGAGAGAGAGAGAAGGGGAAAGAGAGAGAGGAGAGAGAGAGAGAGAGAGAGAGAGAGAGAGAGAGAGAGAGAGAGAGAGAGAGAGAGAAGGGGAAAGAGAGAGAGGAGAGAGAGAAGGATGGGAAAGAGAGAGAGAGGGAGAGAGGGAGATTGAGAGCCCACAAGGGCACATTTTTGCTTATTTGTCCTTGATGTGTCAGATGAGAGGGGTTTGACTAGGTGACTTTGGAGGTTCTTCCAGTTCTAAATAGCATCCAGGATGCTGCTATTTTGATTTAAATGGTCAGGAATCCTCACTCTGGAAAGGACAGTAGAGTTCATGTAACCCAACCCTGATCTCAAATTACAGATGAGGAACTTGACACCTTGAGACTCAGAAAGGTTAAAGATCTGGTGCATGTCCCATGAGTAGTGAGTGGCAGAGCCAGAATGTAGACCCTGGTCCTCTGACTCCAAATATAGTCAGTCAATAAGCCTTTATTAAACACCCACTATATACCAGACACTTGCTAAGTTCCAGGGATACAAAGAAAGATAAAGACATCTCTTTTCTCAAAGAGATCATGGTCTAATGGAAAAGACAACATGCAAAGAATTATGTACACACAGTGGATAGACAGACAGATAGAAGGATGGATTAATAGAGACAGACAGACAGATAGAGATGGTTAGTTAGACACAGGTAGATAGATAGACAGCTCCTCCTCTGCCCAGCCTGGAGCTCTGCTCACAGTAGGCATGTAATATTTGTCAAAGGAGTGAATACTTTCCCAGCAGCCATGCTCAGAATGAACAAAGGCATGGAGTTTGGATCCTGATGGGTAGTAGAGACAATGAGGACACTGGCTTGGTTAGGCAAAAGAATATTAGGGAGTGAAACTTAAGGAGTTGGGACTTCTATCTTTTTCAATGGCTGTGTTTGGGGAAGATGGCAGGTATGTGGGGCCACAGCTAGCAGAGGACTGGGTGAGATCTCAGCAGCCACCAAATCCAGCCCCTGTGCAGAATGAGCCCGTCCCATAACATCGCCCACATGTGGTCTGCTTGAAGATTTCTAATGAGCAGGAACCCCCCCACCTGTTCAATTCCACTTTGGAATACTCTTAAATGTTAGGAAATATTTTCCTGACACAGAGCCGAAAATTTGCCTCTTTGAAACTTCTCCTTGCTCCTGGTTCTGTCCCTGGGGCCAATAAAAACAGGCCTGATTCTTTCTCCCTCGGGTCCTCCCAGAGTCATCTTTTCTCCAGACTGGGGAGGGAGTTATGAAAAGTGAGTGAGAAGTAAGGGAAAGTATTGAGGCCTGGCTAATCCAATTCCTGACCAACCTCTGAATAATCGGGAGTTGGCTAATAGCCCTTAAGTGTCTCTGGTGCAGAGAGAGCAAGGTTCCTTTTGCCTTGACTTTTTGGTAGGAAACATTCCAGAGTGTTAATTGAGTTTTATGAGTTGTTCTCTGGAAAAGAAAATGCAGAGTGATTGTTCAGGCCCTAATGTCTTTTTTTTTGTGGTTTTGTTTTTTGATTTTTAAACTTTTGGATGAATCAAGGCTGCTACTTCCTGAGACATGAGTTATCTGTTTTCAAATTAGAACCACCTAGCAAATGGCAACCTTTCCAAATCAGAAGGGACCTCAGAGCTCAGAGATGCCAATTCCTATTCATATAAGAATCTCCTCTAAAATGTCTCATGTGACTTCCTGAAGAGAAGGAAAACCCAGTACCTACTACCTGCCAAGTGCCCCTTGCCTTGGGAGGAAGAGCCCAGGTGCCCTACCCTACCTCAGGCTCCATTTCCTCCATGTCTGGTGGTTACCTCTTACACTCCTTTCCTGAATGTTAGCTCAGTCCATGTTCCTCTTGCTGCTTCCTTTACCGGATATTATATCTCAGCTGCTTTTCTGTATCTGACTACCAGCATTCCTTCTTCACTTTCATCTCCTGAGATCCCTGACTTCCATCAAACCACAGCTTAGGTACCAATTCCCAAGGCACCCCTTTAGGGATCCCCAGTTGTTAGTGTTCTCCCTGTTCCCTCCCCAACCCAAAATGGTACCTCAGAGTCCAGAAGACTTGGGCTCCAGTTTCCCTCTTGACATACGTTGACTGTGCCCTGGCCAAGTTCCTTCATCTCTCTGGTAACCCACTAATAAGACTACGTTTTACATGAGGTGCCAACCTACTTTGGTAAAGGGAGTTCTTTCACCAGGTCTCCCTATACTAATGAAGTCATAGGTTCAGATAAAAAATTATATTTATTTCATTGTATATGTATCATTGCCTTCTAATAGAATGTAAGTTCTTTGAAGACAAGAACTGTCTTCTGTATGTTTAGCACCTAGGGCAGCCCATAGCCCAAGGTGGGCACTCGATGAATGGCTATTAGATTGATTGAGACACAAGGTGAATGTCACCCATACTTTTGACTGGGGAAAAATGAAAAAGCTCCATCCATCTCAGGGCTGTGTTGCCTGGGTGGAGGAGATGTGGAGGTGTTACCTGTCCTAGACTGACTTATCTCTTACCCAGGAGTAACTTGAAAATGCTTCAGAGAATGTAGAGACAAAGGGGCTATACACAAAAGGGGTATGTATAATGTGTGTGTGTGTGTGTGTGTGTGTGTGTGTGTGTGTGTGTATGCATGTGTGTATGGGGGAGGCAGGAATCTATCCTGGGAACTCAGATATAGCCCCAGTCTCAAATTGGAACTTAGACTGAAGTTTAAAGGTATGCTCTGTTTTCTGGGCCCCTGATGCTTACTTAGGTCTAGGTTGGAGCTGAGGTGTGGGGCACCAAGAGAAGGTATGGAAACCTCCCCCCTCCCCTCCATACCCACTACACCCAAGAATGCTGTTATAGGGAGAACACATGGAGGGGGCAGGGAGCAGACCTTTATTTGGTTACTACTTGTAAAGGCAGCAGGGGAGAAGGCCAAACCCATCCCCAGACTAGAATGCAGTGAGGCTTGAATAGATATTTTGGGATGGGACAACAGTTGGCAGCAGGCATTCTGGAGCTTGGAGGTTACCACATGAGTCATCCTGGCCCAGCTAGTTTTTCAGTAATGGCTCTGAGATCATTCACCATGCAAGGCTGCAGTGCAACACAAGGATCATGGGGCATGAGGTGTAATTCTCAGTTGACGTGTAGAATGCTTTAGCACTCAGATGGTTTCCTTTGCAGTAGCGTTGCAAGGTAAGTAATGAGGGTATTGTTATCTCCATTTTAAAAGCAAAGAAACTGAGGCTCAGAGAATGCCTTGGAAGGGACTTCAGAGACCATCTAGTCCAACTTAAACTC
>JAQQSK010015255.1:0-10844 GCA_028658325.1 Potorous gilbertii
GAGGGCAGATTGGTGATATGGGTAATTAGAATGTCCAGTGTATCGGGGAGGTGGGAGGGGACAAATGGGGAGAAAATTTTGGAACCCAAAATCTTGTGAAAATGAATGTAAAAAAGTTAAATAAATTTATTTTAAAAAAAAACGGAATTGGCAAAATGATAAAAGGGTCACAAAAAATCCACTGAAGAGAAATTCAAAAGCAGAATTCGCCAAACAGAAAATGAGGTACAAGAGCTCAATGAAGAAAATGTAAATTACAACTAAATGGAAGCTAATGATTCCATGAGAGTCAAGAAACAATAAAATTAAATTAAAATAATAAAAAATAGAAGATAATGTGAAATGTCTCATTGGAAAAATAATTGATCTGGAAAATAGATTCAGAGAAATATTTTAAGAATTATTATATTACCTTAAAGTCATGATAAAAAAGAGCCTAGACATCACGTTTCAAGAAATCATCAAGGATAACTGACCTGATATCCCTAGAACCAGAGGATAAAATTAACATTGAAAGAATCCACCAATCACCTTCTGAAAGAGATCCCAAAATGATAATTCCCAGGAATATTATAGCCAAAGATCAGAGCTTCCAGGTCAAGGAGAAAATATTACAAACAGCCAGAAAGAAACATTTCAAATATCATGGACCCACAGGATTCAGCAATGTCTATCAGAGAGCTTAGACTATGATATTCTAGAGGGCAAAGGAGCTAGGATTGCAACTAAGAATTACCTACCCAACAAAACTGAATACAATCCTTCAGGGAAAGCATGAAAATAAAAAATAAAAAAAAGATGATTTCCAAGCATTCCTGCTAAAAAGACCAGAGCTGAATAGAAAATTTGACTTTCAAATACAAGACACAAGACAAGCATAAAAATGTAAACAGGAAAAAGAAATTACAAGACATACAATAACATACAAGAACTGTTTATATTCCCAAATGGAAAGAAGATACTTGTAACACCTAATAACTTTATATATCATCATTAGGGCAGTTAGAAGGATTATACAGATTAGACAGAGGACATGGATATGAGTTGGGAGGGGCAGGAGCCTCAGGGTTCTTGTTTGGAAGAGAAACTGTCAGCTACTATTGTCATTCACTCTGAGCAGGGGTGTCCAAAAACAGCCATTGAGTGGAGGTGGGACAGGAACTCATTAATTTATTTATATACATAATAAATTTACCTTTTTTTCTTTTTTTTTTAAAGGGGCCATCCCCCCTGACTACTTTTTAAAGAGGCCTGTTCACTGAATGGGCATTACCTCACTTTAACTGAGTACCTGAGAAGGTCTTAGCCTTAAAGGCCAAGGTGTCCCAGTGCATCCTGGGCCATCTCCAGTCATCCTGAGGAATATCAGGTCACTGGATTCAGATGGCTCTGGAGGAGAAGTGAGGCTGGTGACCTGCACAGCCCTACCTCACTCAAAACGAAGTAAATTGCAAGCCATGTCACCATTTCTATGATGTCATGGTCCTCTTCAAAAATGAAGGATGAACACAGCAAGGGTGTGAGTTGAATCTGATGGGATGATATCTAAAAAAAATTAATTTAAAGGGTAAGAAAAGGGAAGTACTGATAGAAAGGGGAAGGAAGAGGCAGAATGAGGTAAATTATCTCGCATTAAAAAAGCATAAATAGTTTTTATAGTGTAGAGGAAATAGTGGGGTGGACAATGCTCTCATTGGAATTGATTAAAAGAAGGAATATCATAGACACTCAGTTGGGTTATAGAAATCAAAGCTAACTATCATCATAAGAAACAAAGTTCTAAATCATTATTAGAGAAATTCAAATTAAAATAAGTCAAATGCACTTCACACCTATCTAGTTGGCTAATGTCATAGAAAAGGAAAATGATAAATGATAGAGGAGATGTGGAAAAACTGGCTCACCAAAGTTGAGTAGTGGTGAACTGATTCAACCATTCAGGAGACTGAAAAGTGTATATATCCTCTGAGATGAGGTTTTCCTTCGGGAGCTTGGAAGAAGGTCTATGTGCCAGATGAGACTCTGAGTAGCCCTCTAAAGAGCCCTATCAGAGGTTGGTGCTTCTCTCTCTGGTTACTAAGTATGTATGTAATGGTCAGACAGTTGGATCTGTCTGTTGTTATGGTCAGACAATTAGAAGCCCTGTCTGTTGGTCTTTATTTCTCTACTTGTATTTTCTCTGTTGGTGAATATAATTAAAGCAGATTATATATCCCTCAAAAGTTGCTTTCCTTTTAGAAAAGCAGATCTAAGAACCTGTATAGCAGGCCCCCTGTATATGCCAGGGTGTTTGCTGCTACAGTCCCAAAAAGACAAAAAATAAAGGAAAGGACATTATATACACAAAAATATAGCAGCTCCTTTTGTGGTGGCAAAGAATTGGAAATTGAGGAGATGCCTATTAATTGGGGAATGACTAAACATGTTGTGGTACATGATTATGATGGAATACTGTTGTGCTATGAGAAATGATGAGCAGGACACTTTCAAAAAAACCTGAAAATCCTTTTTATGAGTTGATGCAAAATGAATGAGTAAAACCAGGAGAAAAACATAAACAGTAGCAACAATATTATATGATAATCAACTGTGAATGACTTAGCTATTCTCAGCAATGCAATGATTCAAGGTAATTCTGAAGGACTTATGATGAAAAATGCAATTTACCTCGAGAGAGAGAACTGATGAACTCTGAGTTCTTAATGAAGTATACTTTTTTTAACTTTCTTTGTTTTTCTTGACCTTGTGGCTTGGTTGGGTTTGGCTTTTTTTTTGTCTGTACTTCCTTTTTGCAACGTGACTAATATGGAAATATGTTTCGTGTGACTGTAGAGGTGTAACATATCAAATTGCTTGTCTTTTCAATGAGATATGGGAGGGGAGGAATGGAGGAAGAGAATTTGGAACTCAACTTTTTAAAATGAATATTAAGATTGTTTTTACTTGTAATTGGGGCAAAAATTTAGTGTATCCAAAAACACTGCCCTCACTAGGTAAGAGCTTCAATTTCCCTGCCCCTGGAGAGAGAGAGAGAGAGAGAGAGAGAGAGAGAGAGAGAGAGAGAGAAAGAGAGAGAGAGAGAGATGCCTCTCCTTCCCACATCATATATATATATATATATATGATGACAGAAAGTTTCTCTTCTTTGTGTAGGGGATCAAATTAACCCTTGAGGTCCCTTCCAACTCTAAATCATGGATTTCTGGGATCTATGAATGCTCATCTCTGGATCTCAATTTCTTTCTCTAAAATGAAGACGACAATAACCTACGCATACTCAGAAGTTTTCTGGGGAAGGAAGAGGGTAGGGTTAGATAAATTAAAATTATTATCAATACTTTGAAGAAAGGAATCTAAAGGGATAGTGGGTGGGGCAAACTTTTTCACCTCATCTTTACACCTTCCCCCGTCTTTTCCAACTCCTTTTTCTTCTAGTTCATTTTTATTTAACATTTCTCCTTTTCTTATTTCTCTCACTCATTATCATTCTTCTTTCCCTTCCTCCTTTATTTTCTTTTCTCTTGTTATACTTTCTTCCCTCTGACCCTCAACACAGACCAGTGCCTGGACAGACCAGATAGAACAGAGGACAGACAGAAGCAGCAGCTTTCTGGATTGGACTGTCTATGCCAAGCTATGAGCATTGACCTAAAGAGGAGCTAGTCATTTAACACTGATCTGAATTAGTATAGACGGGATGTACTCCAGGCTAGACTCTTGTCAAAATGTAGGAATACAATATAGCCAGTCGCTCCCAGGGTTCAAAGTGAGGAAACTGGCAACATTTGGTTTCTTTTGGCCATTGTAGCCTCGGCTCCAAAGTGGAATCTTAATAAGTGCAAATCTAATAACTTAATGTTTCAACTCTACAAACATTAATAAGCAATAGTTTTCCATTTTAATCAATCAAATCATTAGTAGAAAGGAATATTCTTATTTAGGAGACCCCCCAAAGTGAAAGAAGACACATGACAAAATGTAATTAACTACAAATACTACACACGCACACACACACACACACACACACACACACACACACACACACACACACACACCCCTCTGCTAGAACGTGTAAATTACACTACTTTATGATCATTCCATATGATCCTGCTCTGACAGATGAATTCTCTAGAGGTCACTGAATTCTCCAGATGGGCTGCTAGGCTAGAACTAAATTCTCCAAAGGATTGTTATATCACTCAAAAAGCATTTTAAGAAAAATACTGAATGAATATTGAAACAATGAAAAGACTGGAGACTCATAAAAAAATGTATTTTTAAATTGAGCCAGATTAGACTTAGCAATGAGGGAAGGGAATTCATTACCTGTTAAATATTTCATTTACATAAAGCATGTGATGGAATTTTGTTCAGGAGCATTTGAACTAATTTTGCAAGTAAAACATAGCCACCTGGGTAGAAAACCATCTGAAAAAGTAACGATAATTTATAGGAGTACCAGTGGGGGAAAGGCGTTTAGTCTGGTTCTGTCTTGCAGAGGAAAATAAGATCTATTCCAGTACTTCTAAAGTCCAATAGAAAGCTTTTTGAATTATGATATGATCATATATTTTTCATGATGATATGCAACCAAGTAAGGTAGGTAAAGATTACTAATCTATATCTGATCTCAGTAGTACATGGAGAAAAATAGAACACCTCCTTCCCTTAATCCTCTCTCTTTTTTTTCAGGAGATACAAATTCATTACCAGATTACCAAGGTACATCCACCTTATCTCTGTTCCAGAAACAGCACAAACAGTTCTCAACCTTTAATTCATCCTCCCCATCTAGTAGGTTAGTGAAGGATGATTACTCCAACACCAAACTTTTATAGACATTATATTCTAATAGTCAGAATGTAGATAGATTATCAATCATTTTCCCCTAGCAATAAAACAATGTGATGTCTTGATCTTTTCTTCTTTTTTCTTTCTCTTCTTCCTTAACACACTTCTTTTCTTCTTTCTTTTTCCTTCCATTTCTCTTTCTCTTCCTTTCTTCCTTCATCACTCCCTTTCCTTCTTCCTTCCTTCCTTTCTCTCTTACTTTCTTATTTTTCTCTGTGGCAACTATGCAGTGTAGTAGAAAATATCAGAAGAGATCTGGGTTCTAATCCTTCCTTAAATATTTATACTAGCTGTGTGACTGTCACTTAACCTTTCTGAGACTCAGTTTCCTTATCTGCAAAATAGAGATAATGATATCTTTAGTAATCTCCTCACTCAATTGTTGTAAGTGCCAAATGAAATAATAGGCATAAAGTATTTTAATCTTTCTATGATATCTGAACATCTTTTAATTTTTAAAATTTTAAGTTCCAAATTCTCTCCCTAAAATGCCCCATCCATTGAAAAGACAAGAAATATGATATTCATTCTACATATGAAGTCATGAAAAACATTTTCACTTTAGCCATGTTTGTCAAAAAAAGGCAAGAAAAATAAAGTGAAAAAATATGCTTCAATCTAAACTCATACTTTATTTGTTCTCTCTCTGGAGGTGGATCACATTTTTAATGGAATTTTTTGGAATTTATTATAGAATTACTTGGAATTGTTGTGATTCATTGTATTCATCAGAGTAGCTGTCTTTCACAGTAGATTATCATATTATATTGCTATTATATTGCTCTAGCTATATCATATTATATGCAATGTTCTCCCAGTTCTGCTTACTTCCCTTTGTATCAGTTAAAGTCTTCCCAGGATTTTTTGGAAACTTTCATCATTTCTTATGGCACAATAATATTCCATCCCAATCATATATCACAACTTGTTTCAGCTATTCTCCAATTGATGGGCATCCCTTCAATTTCCAATTCATTGCTACAACAAATAGAGCTGCTATTAATATTTTTATATTGGGATGCCCTCCTCCTTCTTCTTTTATCTCTTTGGAATACAGAGCTAATAGTAGTATTGCTAGGTCAAAAGGTATGTATGGTTTTATAGCCCTTCAGGCATTGTGCCAAACTATTTTCCAGAATAGTTGGAACAGTTCACAACTCTACCAACAGTGCATCAGTGTAACTATTTTTCCCCTATTCCCTCCAATATTTGTCACTTTCCTTTTCCATCATATTAAACCACTTGATGGGTGTGATTTGGTAACTGAAAGTTGTTTTAATTTTTTATTTCTCTAATAATTAATGATTTAGAAACTTTTTAATGTGACTATCGATAACTGATTTCTTTTTTTGTGAAAACTTCTTTTTCATATCATTTGATCTTTTCTCAACTGAGGCATAGTGCCTATTTTTACAAATTTCACTCAGTACCCTCTATATTTGAGAAATGAGACCTTTATCAGAGAAACTTTCTGTAAAAAAAAGAAATTCTCCCAATTTCCTTCTTCCCTTCTAAATTTGGCTGCATTGGTTTTGTTCGTGCAAAATCTTTTTAATTTAATGCAATTGACATTATTCATTTCACTTCCTATGCTCCTCTTTGTATCTTAGTTGGTCATAAACTCTTCCCTTATCCATAGATCTGACAGGTATTTTTTTTCCTATACTCCTCTAATTTGTTCATGTTATTGTCTTTTATGTCTAAACCATATATCCATTTTGATCTTATCTTGTGGTGTGAGATGCTGATCTATGCCTAGTTTTATTAGACTACTTCCCAACACTTTGCTAAATTTAAAGTATCATGCCAGTAGAAAGATTTGTAACAATTCAATGAAAGTGATTATGTTGAATGATCAGATCTAGCCTTATTTATTTTTTAATTGGATCTTCTTTTTGCCATCAATAACAATGATGATCTTTGTTCTTTATGTTTCCCCTTAGTGCTATGGAGGTTATTTATATACACTAGATGTCAATAAATTTGTGATTCCCCTAGCACCTACGAGTAGCTTATGTTATACCTGGGATTGGAATGGGGGAGGGGTTCAGATCTGTGATTTCATCAATAGTGAACTCTTGGTGAGGAAGCTCTTTCTACCAAAGTATGTCAGCTACTACTCTACAATTTCAAGTCTAAGAGAAGTGCCAGGGACAGTAAGAGGTTAAATGATTTGCCAAGGAACACACATAGTCAAAATATTATCGAAGGTAAGATTCGAATCTAGCTCTTCCTTACTTTAAGACCAGTTCTCTATCTCCTGTACAAAGCAACCTCGGATTATCTGTATTAATATATCACCAAGGAAATCAAATTCTACTCATAATTGGAATCTGGCCTTCTACTCACAATGAGAAGAAGGTTATAACATGGCTGCTACCAGTGAGAATAAATTAAATTTTTGTGATTTCTGTACTGTTGAAATCCCAAACACATTGAATTGGCTTAAAGGTTGGTTTTTTAAAATTATTTAATAGTATTCTTTATCACTGGGGGGGAAAATGATTGAAAATTCAACTCTCCACTCAGACCATTAGAATATAATGTCTATAAAAGCTTTGTGTTAAAGTAATCATCCCTCACTCTTACCTCCCCCTCTTTGTCTTCTCATTTATTCATTTCCCATTAATCGTAAAACTGAAATGGAAAGAGAATGAATTTTTTAAAGTCACTTGCCATTCTGAAGCTTTCTTAATTTCTTCTAAGTGCACTTTGATTCTTCTTAATTCGTATCTGGGGGTAGCTCACAGTTACTATGTGATGCACTTATTTCTCTTGTTATGAGCAATTAGATAGTATAGCCAAATTCTCCACCTGGCCACCATCAGCAATATGTATGACACCAAGAGGGGAAAAGAAGCTAAGAGTTCCTTTGGGTCTGTTCTTTTAGCATTCCAAGGCTTGACTCCCTGCGGTGGCCCTCCTGCAGCGGGGGAGAGCACTGTTGCAAATAGATCTTACCTTTGATTCTGACATTGCCTCCAAGGGGAGTGTGAAACAAGAATAAATACCATTTTTACACTGATATTTTGTTGTTGTTGGGGGAAGAGAAGGGAGGGAGAGATCTGTTCTGACTGTTTAGAAGTAAGGGGCTTTCTCCTTAAGATTTCACAATATACTTACTCCTTGGCTTATCTGTTATATTTACATTCTATAAAAAAATGACTACTCTTTTTTTAAACATGTGGCCTCCAGATGACATTTGTTCACTGGGGTTTCGTCTTCCTCCCCTAAACACAGCATGCCTCTTTGATGTGCTTGTTGAGTTGAAAGTATTCTCATCATAAACTTCAACAACTTCCTGGTGCATTTCTATAGTAAAAATATTTCTGTTTCATCTGGGGACATCACGCCTAGGAGAGCATCTGTTTTTAACAACGAAAACCAAAGGGACTCTTCCAGCGACCTTCAGAGACCTTAAAAATTGTATCTCCAATTCCCCATAAATGAAAACATAGGGGAAACCATTTGGACAAGAAAAATAAACCAGTAGAAGTTTCCTATTGACTTTTAACCAAATGGAGAATAGTAATAGTGCTTCTCTAACATAAATCATGAAATTGGCAAAATGTCATGATAACCCACTTTTGGCTGCTCCCCCAACTCATTCTCCCAAGTAATTTCTCTAGAGGAAGCTGCTACTATGATGTGAGTTAATAATATTTTGACTTGTCTTTCTCATCCCTTGTGAGGATAGAAAAAGCAACAAGATCTGTTATTCTAGATTTATGTGCAGCAAACCAAGAAAAATTGATTAGTGAAGTAAAAACTGTGGGAAGCTTGGAGAAAGTGAGTAAATCATCTCAGAGTTCATAATCACTAAGGAAAGAGATGCTAAGAGGACTGGTACTCTACACAAAGGAGGAAAATTATTTCAAAGGGTTTGGAGAAGTGAAAAAAAGGTGAGATTCTAATAAAGAAGATGACTCAGGAGGAGTAGAAGATTCTAAAAAATGAAAATCTATTGGTAAAATTGCAAATGATGCCAAAAGAGGGAGAAAAAGGAATGACATTGAAAGAGAAAATCTTTACTGCTCTACTAGTTCCCAGAGAGGTTGTTTTGAATGAATTAAAAAGCATTTAGTAAGCTTTTACTATGTGCTAAGCATTGGAAACACAAATAGAGAGGTGAGACTGCTACTTAATGTCTGAGTGATGTTGGGTAACTCACTTATAACCTCTCTGGGACTGTTTCTTCATCTGTAAGAGGAAAAAAGGAAGGAAGGAAGGAAGGAAGGAATGAAAAGAATAAATAAATAAAACTAAGGGTAATATGATGGACTTTTTAAAGCATATAGTAAAAAACTAGGAAGACAAACTCACTGCTTGGGATAGATGGTATAAGGTTAGTAGGTAAAAGAAAGAAAAGCTATTTAACTCCTACTTTAGTTTTCTATCAAAGAGAATGTCCTTCAAACTGAAAAATACAGGAGAGTCTACTTCAGTGTATGTCAGAAAGCAGTCAGCAAATACCAAGCATTCCAATGAGCTCAAGTCTTCAGGCCCAAAAGTCTGAATTACAACCCAGGTTACTGAAAGAACTTGAAGATAAGTGCAGACTCATTATCGGTCATCTTTGAAATACCAGAGAATCTGTAGGAGAGAGAGACAGAGAGACAGACAGACAGAGAGAGAGAGACTGAAAACAGAAATGCATTGCTCGATTTTCAAAAAGGGGCATCTCAGAAATGGCAAATCAGTTAATTGGATGAAAATTTATAGCCATATAAATGATTATCAGTAGGATAGCTTATGACTAGCGAGGAAAGCACGTGATACTAAGAACCAAAATAGGTTCACTAAGAAGTCATGCCATGCTAATTTCTTTTCCATTTTTGGTGAAGATATTGGCTTTAAATTTCTGCTACATTTCTCTTTATGTACTTGCCTCTCCCAATAGAAAGGTAATGCCCTTCAAGTAGGGCACTTTGGAGGTCTAGGAAATAGACCACCAGGCCTGGAGTCAGAAATACCCAAGTTCAAATCCAGCCTCAGACATCTATTAGCTGTATCACCCTGAGCAAGTCATTTTATTTGTTTGCCTTAGTTTCCTCATCTATAAAATGGAGGAAAATATAGCACCCACTTCCCAGTGTTGTTGTAAGAATCAAACAAGGTATTTGTAAAACCTCTGACACATAGTAGGCACCATATAAATGTTAGCTATGTACAGATTGTTTCCATCTTGGTACCTGGCATGCAGAACACTCAATAAAAAGTTGGTTTATTGATTGATTCCCAAAGACTTGGTCTATTTGGATCATTGAGACATTTTGACAACATGACTCCCAATATTCTTGAGAACAATACAAAGAAATGGGGTAAGGCTCCAAGAAATTTAATTCTGTCAAGTGACGCCAAAGGAGAACAAAGCCCCAAAGGGGACTGATTGGTCTTGTCCAAAGAGTATTGGTTAATGAATTCATGGCAAACTAAAGAACACTAAAGAAATGTCACAGAGTTCTATTCTTGCTACTCTCGATAACTTAGTCATTCTGTTTGACAGTCTTGTAAAATAATATGCTCATGCACATTTTTAGGCCATGCTAATAAATTTAAGGACACAAAAACATTTGTAAAACAAAAATAAACAGTTAAGTGAATTGCCCTATATCATGTAGGAATTAAGAGTCAGAAATGGGACTTGATGAGCAGATCCAAGCAGTCTTCAGGGACGGAATCTCCAGCGGCCGGGAAGGTCCCTCCACCTACAGGCACACAGGTCAGTGAGAGAGACATCTGGATGGGCTGAGAGGGGAGCAGAGTGTCTCCATGACCCGGGCCCCCTCGGGAGGCAGCAGCAGAGGCAGTGGCAGAGGCAGCCGGTGGCCAGAGGCTCCCAGAGCAGGCAGGAGCTCTGCAGCAGCTCCATTACAAAAGGTCTCTGCATAAACCCCCTGAGGGAACTGAGCCTGGGAGGTGGCCCTGCCCCAGCCTGAGCACCAGAACTTAAGCTCCCATTGAATAGAAGCCAGGCCTGCTGCCAAAAGCCC
>JAQQSK010015256.1:0-10844 GCA_028658325.1 Potorous gilbertii
CATGAATACACATGTGCATACACATATATGCACTGCACATGTACACACATATACACATGGGTTACACACAGCACATATATATGTGTATGTAAACTTATCATGTGTATAGTATACATATACACAGTGTTTGCATACACACAAAAATATGTATCCAGGTATATACACATACTATGCATATAGTATACACTGTTTATATACATGTAACACACATGCAGATATATGTAATGCTATGTACACCATATATCCATCATGTTTTCATGTACCACACATATACTATGTATGTGGTATATATATACATATATATACAACACGCATATGTGTATAAATATAGATTAAGAGAGGGAATATGTTTATAAACACATACATACACACTATATATACATACATACATACATATATATATACACTATATGTATATAAACACACATATTCTTCTACCTGGGAATTCTTTATATGGTTTCTCTCATACATATATACATATACACATAATATACTATATATATACCCATGATATAATATGTATATAAATATGTTTGTATCATACAAACATGTGTCTATATATGAATACTATATGTATATGCATATAATTTATGTGTATACATTATATATACATGTACTTATACACACACACACTCTATCTGTATTGTATTGTGTGTGTGCGTAGAAGCACATATATTCCCTCTCCTGGGAGTTACCTATATGGTTTCCCCCAAATAGAATGCAAGATCCTTCAGGACAAGGGAGGTTTGATTTTTGCCTCTGCATCCCCAAGCTTCTGCACATTATCTGGCACCTTACATATACTACAAAATTCTTGCTGAATGAACGAATGAAACAAATAACAAACTCCTGGTTCATCTCTAGCCTGACAGACTTGCAGAAATGCAGAGGAGGAATCCTTCATTTCTGGAGTGGAGATTTTCTCCTGCTCAGCAGCAGTCAGGAAGCTGAACATTAAAATTCCTCCCCTGGCCCTTCCACACAAACATCTGGGCTACGATTTGAATATTCATTGACAGAGCATGAAGCACACAGGTCACCTATGGACAAGAGCTTGTGGGGACCAGCAGGTGGAAGTGCAGCCAGGTAATAAGGGAAGCCTGGGGAGGCACTTTCACTGTTAGGTCTAAAAGGCTTCAATTACCCTCAATGGCTGCATGCTCCCACTTTCATTCCAATTGTGTCTAGTATTCTTTTGGATTTTTAATCCAACCTCCTCTGATTCTTCCTTCAAGAGAAAAGTTAGCCTGGGTTTTATATTGCAGATAATAAGTCAAGACCTGGTTTTGCAGATGATTACAATAAAGCCTTTGTAGTCAGAGTTAAGGTTCACAATTACCACATTGCTTCATGTCCCTGTTACAAAGTCCTTCAAAGGGCAGTTTTCCTTCTATAATGACAAAACTCTAATTTTTGAAGCTGATACCTGTATGAGTATTTTTAGTAAAAGCACTAACAATGAACTCTCTAACGAGGTCTAGTCTGCTAGTGTCAATTACTTATCCCCTCTTGTTGACCGAAGAGAGATGGCTATTCAATAGTTTTGTAGAATAGGAGAATGCTCTATCTAGTTTGTGATTACAGAGTCAGCTGCGCAACCTATTGAGTTTGGAAAGCTCTATATGTATTTGGAAAAACTCCATGAATGGACCGTGAGCTGGGGTAAGAATGAAGCAGGAGGAGAGAAGGATGGTTGCATGGCCTTTGGGAAATCATAAAGTTCTTTATCGAATGACACCAATCTTCTCTCTTCACCAAAGAACCATTTTAACACCTATATGCTTCCAGGGAAGCTGTATGACTATAACTCATGGAACATTATAGCTTCCAAAGAACTGAAGAAAAGGATGATCCCATGGGCAATCAGAGGTAGTTACATGACAGGTAGCAATCTGCAGCACATTGCAGATGATTCTTAACAGAGAGAAGTGTTGGAAAGAATGTCATTCAAGAAATGTGGGACTGAAAAAGGAGAGGGCTTGGTCACCAGACCACAGCAAGGGACAACCACAGGATAGGCTCCACATATATCCTTACAACATCAGAAGAAAGTGAAAAAGGCCCCCCGAAACATTTGGTGTATAGACAACTTATGGTTAATAGTGACAAACATGAATTACAGTTGCTCAGAGTGGATTCAGATCTGTATTGTTGGAGAGAATATCCATATGCATAGCATAATAGACTCACTGAAGTACTGAAGTCTTGGAGTAGTATATAATAAAGGAAGGGAATAAGCATTTCTTTTTAAAATAATTAATTCATTATTTTTCAATTTTCAACATTTACTTCCATAAGATTTGGAGTTCTAAATTATTCCCCTCTCCTCCCTCCTCCCCAAGATGTCATACAATCTGATATGGACTACACACATACATTCATATTAAGCATTTTCACATTAGTTGTGTTGTAAAGAAGAATTAGAACCTGATGGCAGGAATCATGAGAAAGAAGAAACACAGAGAGAGAGCGTGCAAATAGCACGCTTCCATCTTCATTCAGACTCCAAAGTTGTTTTTCTGGATGAGGGTGGCATTTTCCATCATGAATCTTTTGGAGTTGCCTTAGATCTTTGCATTGCTGAGAAGAGCTGTCTATCACAGTTAGTCACTGTACAATGTGTCTGTTACTGTGTACAATGTTCTCCTGGTTCTGCTCACTCCACTCAGCATCAGTTCAGGTAAATCCTTCCAGGTTTTTCTGAAGTGCATATGCTCATCATTTCTTATGGAGCCAATAATATTCCATTATATTCATATACCACAACTTTCACAGCCATGAAATAAGCATTTATTAAGGGCATATAAGGCATCAGGTACTGTATTATGCTCTTACAGAATTCTTTTTCATGTGATAATGGAAGCATCTAGGTGCAGTGAATAGAGAGCTGGGCTTGGAGTCAGAAAGACTTGTTTTAATACTTCCTAGCTATGTGACCCTGGTCAAGTCAATTGCCTCCTGTCTGTTTCCATTCTCTCCACTATAAAATGTTCACCATAATAGTATTTACCTCCCAGAGCTATTGTAGGGATCAAATAAGATAATACAAGAAAGCAACAGAACAGGAGTCAGGAGAACTGGATTCCAACACCAGCTCTGCCAGCTGTCTCACCTCGGGTCAATTATTAATCTTCTCTGGGCACCCCTTTCTGTATAAAATGAATGATGCTCGCTAAGGTCTCTTACAGCTCTGAAATCCTAGCATTCTATGGTTCTACTTTAACCACACTTTCCTTGGTTTTGCATTTTGGCGTGTTATTTGATATTTGCCAAGAAAACTCATGTTTCACACAAATCCTACATTCGTTTGATGCCATTTATCAGAGTGCAGTGAGGGAGCAGGAGGAAGCCAACTAAAATAGCACATTTAGCATTTTCATTTTTCCGCTTAAGGTTAATGGTGAAAGGAAAGGCGCTTTTAAAAAGCACTTGCCAACGTGGAGGTCAGCCTGTGTCTGAGACTATCGAACCCCAGCTGGCCTCGAGCTAGTCACTGAAGAAGCCAGCTGTTTCCAGGACCTTTTCCCTGATTCCTCTGTTATTGCAAAGAGAAAAGACATGTGAGGGGATCACAGCAGAGGCACTAGGCACAGATTTGAATCACAGCTTTTCCTCTGAAGAATTTCTACAGCTGCAACGTGAGGTGGAAGATACTTTAAGATGGCTATTGTTAGATCTTGGAAACAATAAAGATTGCCCCTCAGCCTCTCCCACACACGTACTGCCCTCCCAACACCTCCATCCTTCTGCCCTACTTTCTTGCTTTCATTTAGGATGTATGTTACTTCAAACCAGGTATGTAAATATCATTAAGACCCATTAGCTTCTTCTTTCATGCAGTGTCCCAGTGAAAAGCACTCTTTTCCTAAAACAAAGGAAAAGCTACAGTCTGCCCTCTGAGTGATGTAAGGAGAAAAGTGGCTGCTTTGACAACTCCTGAATTTTTGTTTTTACTTTTGTTGCAAAAAGCTTTGGAATCTGGAATTTTCACTAAAATGCACTTCACTTGGCCAGTATATTGACTGTAATTACAGTACACCCTAACTTTGCTTAATGAAATTAAGTTTTAATGGAGCTGACAAGTTGGGAACTTTGCTTGAAATCCTTCATCAGTTTGGAAAAAAACCATATAAACTTTTATGGAGCAGCTATTAACTGCTTGCTGCTGGGACCAAGCTTCGGGCTCTTTTTCTGTTAAGGAATAAGGTCATTCTGATGGGGCTGCTCTGATAATTAAACTCTACAGGATATAGGAGCACTGACATATTTAAACCCTTTTAAAATATGCACAAGGAGAAGAAATAAGTTATACACTCTCACTGCCTAACTTCATCAAATAAAACCTGAGCAATATGGGTCTTAAGCTATCTATTAAAAAAGGACTTCAGAGTTTTCCCAAAACATTACACAAAAGCCCTGAAGGACATGGTACCAGTCTAGTACACCAATACTACTGGAAGGATATCTGCATAAAAGGCCAAATTTTAGACTCTGGCTTTTTAAAAGGTCATTTCCCTCCTGGAAATGCAGAATGAGACATATAATCTTTGGATATGGCCAGCTTGGGAATTTGTTTTGCCTGACTATGCATACTTGTCATAAGGGTTTTTCCTCACCCTGAAATGGCGGTGGGAAGGATGACTGGGTGAGAAGATTGATTTTTGTCAAATGAAAAACTTTAATGAAAAAAGTTGCCTCCCTTTGAACTGTCTTTAAATGGTTTTCACTGTAGATTTTTCAAAAAATCATTTTGCAGATAAGAAAACTAAGAACAAGTGTGAACTGATCTCACATTCAATATGTCTTTTTTGCCAGTAAATACCATCACTCCTTGTGAGCTTACATGCCTCAAATACCTACCAATTTAATTCCACAAGCATTTATTAAGTGATTACTCTCTGCAAGGCACAGTGCCAAATGCAGAGAAGACAAAGACGAGGAGCACTTTGAGCTGGGGAGGATTAGGACATCAAAGAATTAAAGGAACTGAATTAGAAGAGACTTCTGAGACTGTCTAGTCTAACTTCTACCTAATCCCAAACACTATCTGCACCAGGTTAAGTATCCCTCCAAATTTCACAGTCTGCAAGTCCAAGCAAACTTGGTATAGTTTCATCCAAATCGCACATAAAAATGTTGACCACCACAGGGTCAAGGATGTACATCCCTGGGGTACTTCTTGTAGACCCTCCTTCAAGTTGATATCAAGCTATTAAAATCTACTCTTTGTGTCAGGTCATTCACCCAGTTTCATGTGCGTAAATGTGCTATCACCTAAGTTACATCTCTTTTTTTTTGCCCAGAAGGATAGCATGTGCTTTGCTGAAATCTAAGTACGCTATTTCTAAAAGTATTCCTCAAATTTGTAAGTCTAGCTACCTCATCAGAAAAAGGAATGGGTTTAGCTTTGGCATGACCTGTTCTTGATGAAGTCATGCTGGCTTTTTGTGATCAGTACTTCCCTTTCTAAATGCTCAAAGTCCATCCCTTTAATAATGTGTTCTAAAATGTCAGGAATAGAAATAAAGTTTACTGACTATAACAGTCCAAAAATCCATTTTATTTGGGTAGAGGGTGGTGCTATCCCTTCTTGGGACATATCTTCTCTTTAGACATGTCTTTTTCTCCTTTGCCTGGCATCCTATCCCCATTTATTTGCTAGAAACTTCTATGCCTAAAATCTTTCCAGCTAGAAACTTTTGAACCAGTCTTGTTAATGAGTGACTCTTTACTTATTTCACCTGAGGTCCAAATCAATCATGCATGCCGACTAGATACTATGCCCTTTCCTATCAGACATCTGACAGTTATTCAGAGGGAGCAGCCTCACTGTGTAGGGTGGAACCCAAGCATATCTGCACTGAACTGTGAAGAATGATGAGATAAGGGGACAGAGTCCCCCTAGTTAGATCTCTGCGTCTCTTTCCTGTCTTGTCGCCAGTCATAAATGATCAGGTGACAATTATTTTTCAGAGGCTCAAATTCTTTCTCTTCACTGGTTGAATTTTAGATCTATCCTGCTTCTCTTGAGATTGAATTGTACTCTAGACTCTTTAGTGACTGTAATCTGTGAACATCTTTTTTTTTTTTTCTACTTCAAGAGCATTTCAAGCTAAGGGCCTTTCTTTGTGAGAGTTAATAAAAGTCTATTGCTTTTTACTGGCTGGTCTATCTCTTTGGTAAGCGTCACCAAAAGATGGATATGGTGGACTAGGATGTTGGTCTATAGTTTGTGACCTTTGCCCTTTCTACAATCCTTCAGCCCCTTTCCTGTTTTTTCAAGACCCCTCAAAGATCATCAGAAGAAGCTCAGTAGTAACATGTTCCGATCATAGAATAGGAGATTTTGAGCTGGAAAGCTAGCAATCTAATCCAAATCCTTCATTTTATAGATGAGATAACTGAGGGCCAGAGACTTTGTAAATAACTTGCTCAAAGTCACACAGGTAGGAAATAGTAAACCCAAAATTTGAACCCAAGGGCCTCTTACTACAAAGCCACCACTCCTTTCACTGCACTATAAATATTATTCATCCGATTCTAGAAATTTGAACTCATTAAGGGGCATCTAGATACTTTATTTTCATCTCTATACTTGGCTTAGATATTAATTCACTGTTAATTATTTTTGTTCTATCCTTGCCAAGCCAAAGATGGTTCTCCTTGGAAAAGAAAACAAAAATAGCAGTTAACCAGTTAAATCAGTATTCTCACAGATGTTTATCATCATCCCACCCAACTCAATTAACAGTCGTATTCCTTCTTTAACATTTGTCCTGGCCCCAACACAACGGAAAAACAAGAACAAAACACCACAATACCCTTTTTGTTACTCTTAATCATCAGCCTTAATTCCTTTGGGGCTTTAGTAGGCCTGGCATTATTTCCATAAGCTTTGGAGGGCAGGCAGTGTTTTACTTTCCAGTGCCTGGCATAGAGCAGGTGTTAATTGATTGCTAATTGATTAGTGAAAGAGGACTTGGGAGACCCTCTGAAATTTTTGAAGCAACATGTTGCAAAAGTATTCTACTCATCTTTTGCTCAGAAAATCTTCCCTCTCCCCCTCCCTTCCTCCCTCCTTTCCTTCCTCCCTTCCACCTTTCCTTTGTTGACCTGAAAACTTGGCTAAAGAAAAGGCAACAGGCTAAATGCATACATTTTACGATTTAATTAATTAATCAATTCCCTATTAAAGAAAATGGTAACATAATGCATTATGGAGCCAGAAAAATGTTCTGGCCACCCTATACAGAAATCTTCTGGCTTATACACATTTTGCCGTGAGAAAGGAACTCTCTTAGTTGAGAAAATCATAAATTTAGTAAGAAAAGATAAGTAAAGTAGTGTTGGTTGGGCCTTGCGATTCCAGGCTGTGTAAACATATGTCTCTGTGACATACGATGAGAAAATCCCACCAGGCTTCCTGTCCTAAACAGGTACTCGAAATAGCTGGCACAGGAAAGGGTAAACAAAGTTGCAATTGAAATTACAACTCAGGATATCTGTGTTGTTCCTTATCACTAAGATGCCAGGAGAGAGGGTCTCCTAAGGAAGTTACTAAATCAACGCTATCTGCTTTTCTGACAAAAGATATTTTCGGAGTTTACTTAACAAGGGAGACTATTAGGTTCAGACTCTTCTTAATTCAAGCTTTGGCCCTTATTAAAGTCCAAAATTTATATTAAATATTATCACCTTCCTTCCAACAGGAAACTTACATGGAAAAGTCCCTAAATTCCTATATAATAAAATGTGAAATGGTTGATACTTGTTTCCAGTCTACTCCCTCTACTGGTGGATGATGGTAGAGCCAAGGGGGTGATTTGCTGGTGGCCAACTTTCATCCTAGGTTATTGACTTTCACTGATTCAATTCATTCCTATCAAAGTCTTGTTTTCCCAGGAGTACACACAGAGAAATGATCCTCCATAAAGAGACATCTTCTTCTTGAGTATCTAGAAGGTATACCTTGAGCCTCAGGATGGGAAACAGACAGGATCAGATCACTTATTAATACAAGGGCAGAATATTTCAATAACCTCCTCTCCAAATACATATCCAGGGCTTCATATTTTGAAATAGCCCTCAGTACACTGAGGGTGGGCTCTTATAGATAAACAACAAAGGGCAGAGCTCTAGTGGACCCCTTGCTCAGTATCAACAGCCCTCAGTATCAGCAGCCTCATAGCAAGGACAGTGTTGTAGTACAAAGTTATCAAAGTACCTGGGAACTCAAATCGGTTTATACCATGATCCACTGATACTAACAAAGAGATTGCTTCTACCAGTAATTTCCTTACTTAAAATAATGTCCTATATCAATCAAAAGATTAATCAAACAAATATTTAAGTACCTACTATGTAAACAGATGGGCAGCTTAGTGGCATAGTGGATAGCAAACAGGGCATGGAGTCAGAAAGACCTAAGTTCAAATCTTATCTCAGACACTTACTAATTGTATCATCTTGTGCAGGTCATTTAACCCTGTTTGACTCCATTTCCTTATCTGTAAAATGAGCTGGAGATGGAAATGGCAATCCACTCCAGTATCTTTGCCAAGAAAACCTCAAGTACAGAAAACCTCCCAAATAGCCTGTATGAACATTTGGAGTGGAGATGTCTCTAAATATGCACATCTCATGTTTCTTTTGAGCTACTGCAATTCTGCTTTGTTCACGGAGCAGAGCCACTCCTTTGATGCAGGCCTGTTAAGCTAGGTGGTTCTATGGCAAGGTCTTTCATGTCTCAAAATTCCAAAGTTCTTCAGACAGATCTTGAGAGTTATCTTTGTAATGCTTCTTCTGACTTCTGTATGAGTACCTGCTTTGTATAAATTCTCTATAAAAGAGTCTTTTAGGCAAAGTACATTTGGCATTCAAACAACATGGCCATGCCCATTGGAGTTGTACTCTGCATTAGAGTTTGAATGCTTGGCAGTTCAGCTAGAGAAAGGACCTCAGTGTGTGGTACCTTATCTTCCCAGGAGATCTTAGGGTCCCCTAGTACATTTCAGATGGAAGCGGTTCAGTTTTGTGGCATGCCGCTGGTAGACTGTCCAAGTTTCACAGGCATACAGCATTGAGGTCAGCGCAATAGCTCTGCAGACCTTCTCTTTGGTAGACAGCCTAATACCTCTCCTCTCCCACACTTTCCTTCGAAGTCTCCCAAACACTGAAATAACTCTGGCAACGTGTATGTCAGCTTCATCGCCTCATCGTCTATGCGTACATCCCTGGAGAGTTTCCTGCAGTGGTAAGTGCACTTACTCACCGTGATTCACATTTAGATAGCTCAGGACTCACAAACACTTCCCTCACAGCATCCTTATTGATGAGACAGTGCAGACAAATATTATCCCCATTTTACAGATGAAGAAATTGAGTCTTAGTCACTTCCTGGTCATCTCCTCCCCATGCTGCCTACATTCCAGATATTAGCCTTACCTCCTTTCTACAGCAACATTGAACTCTGGCCCTGATAAGTAACTCTGGCTCTGATAAGTTTTACCTTGTTGGGAACCAACCTTCCAAGTCACTTCCTAACCATCTCACCACAAAGCTGTCCTATACATGTCCCCCTTTTCAGCTCACCTTTAAATGTTGTCTTTCCCCATGAGAATGTGAACTCCTTCAGGGTAGCAGCTACCTTGCCTGTTTGCATTTATATCCCCAGCACTTAGCACGGTGCCTGCACATAGTAAATACTTTTCCGAGAGGCTAGATGACCCATCCACAGTCACATCCTTGAAACCATTGGAAATCACTGGCCCAGAGCCTACACAGTGGACGCTTGTTTCTGGGCCTACCCAGCTTCGAGCAGAAAACAGCTTTGTTCCATACAGAGAGGACAAGACCACTGCCCATTTGTGATTTGTAGAACAGGATGATAAAGACTCACTAGATTAGAGAAAGGACATTGCTATTTTGTGCAGAAAGCAGCTTTAATGGAGAAATTGGGACTGTTTTGAGCTTAGCATATTTGGTGAGGCCAGTGTCCAAACCCCAAATCAGAGAACAGGCTCAGAGCTCCTGTTACGTGTTTGTGAAATCAGGTTACAAGATGGTTATTTTTCCTCTAAGGAGATAAAAAAAACAAACCCTCTCAAGACTACTCTAGGCTTTAAGATGTGCTGTGTGAATTCCCTGCTGTGCAGAGATAGGAGTTAAGGGGCCAATCATTCAGGAAATCTGATCGGTAGAGGGCAGCAGAATCCTGGCTAGGATAGAGCAGTAATGACAGATGGACAGTTGTCACTCATAGCCAGAGAACATCAAGTTGAAGAGAGCAAGGGTTCACTATTCTCTATTTTTTTGAGGGTGGGAGGGGGATACAGAGCAGGTAGACAAGATTGAATTGGAGGGGTCTGTCTGAGTGAGGGGAGGGAACATCTAAGGTAGGACCAGGGAGGGGAAAGGAGATGGAGAGGGAGGTGAGGCACCAGACTCAAGGAATAAGCAAGAATATAGTCAAGAGACAGGGTGTAAGTTAGTGAGACCTGGAATATAGACTCTTGGGTCACTGGAATTGGAGTCAGAAAGATGTGGGTTCAAATCTAGCCTCAGCTGTTTACTGGCTGTGTGACTCTGGACAAGTCACTTAATCATTGTCTACCTCAGTTTCTTTACTTGTACCTAAAAATAGTAGTACTAATTTATAGTACCTAATAATGTACCTTGTAGCGTTGTTGCGAGGATCACAAGATAATATTTGTAATGTACTTTGCAAACTTTAACGTGTTGTATAAATGCTGTCTATAATACTGATTATTACTTGTACTGGGAAGCAACAATCCTGCTATGGCCTCCAATTTCTGCCACTGTCACATCCTAAGAGAAAGGTTTTG
>JAQQSK010015257.1:0-10843 GCA_028658325.1 Potorous gilbertii
ATGTGAGTGGCAGGATCTCACCAGCAAAATGAATTAGAAATCAAAATCCCACAATATGATTTTTACAAGGAATATACTTAAAGAGAGAGAAACATGGTAAGTTAAAATAAGGGGCTGGAACAGAATCTATTACACTTCAGCTGAAGTAAAAATGTCAGGGCTAAAATTCATGATCTCACAGAAGGTAAAACAAAAAAAAATAGAAACAATTAAAAGGGATAAGAAGAGAAAATTCTTCTTACTAAAAGGCACCATGGACCATCAAATAATATCAGTTGTATACATACATGCACCAAATGGAATACCATTCAAATTTTTAAAGGAAAAGTTAAATTAATTACAGAAGGAAATAACAATCAAAACTACACTAGTGGGGGACCTCAACATTTCCCTCTTGAAGCTAGATAATTCTAAACACAAAATAAATAAGAAAAAGGTTAAGGAAGTGAATAAAAATCTTAGGCGCATTAGATATGACAGACTTCTGGAGAAAATTGAATGGGAATAAAAAGGAGTATACCTTTTTCTCAGTCATATATGGCACTTTTCACCAAAACTGGCCATACATTAGGGAATAAAGACCTTGCAAACAAATACAGAAAAACAGAAATATTGAATACAACCCTTTCAAAACATAATGCTATAAAAATGGCATTCAATAAAGGACTGTGGAAGCACAGATCAAAAATTAATCAGAACTAAATAATTTAATCCTAAAGATTCAGTGGATCAAAGAAAAAAATAATAGAAATAATCCACAATTTCAAAAAAAGAGAATGACAACAATGAAACAACATAGCAAAATGTGTGTGATATAACCAAAGAAGGGTTTAAGGGAAAATTTAAATCTCTAAATACAACCCTCAATTAAAGAGACAAAGAGCAGATCATTGAATTGGGCAGGCAACTAAAAAGAAAAAGAAACTAGAAAAAGAACAAATTGAAAATCCCCAAAATGGAAATTCTGAAAATCAAAGAACAGATTATTAAACTGAGAGCAAAAAAAGATTGAACCAATAAATAAAACTAAGAGCTGGTTTTATGAAATAAAAAACAAAAAGACAGTTTTTAAGTCTTGATTTATAAAAAGAAGAAAAGGAAACCAAATTATCATCACAAAAAATAAAAAGGTGTGATAGTACCATCAATGAAGATGAAACTAAAGCAATTATTAATAGTTATTTTGTCCAATTATATATGTCAATGAAATTGACAGTCTCAATGAAATACATGAACATGTTTTTTTTAAAAAGTATGTAAATTGCCCAGACAAATAGGAAGGGAAATAAAATACTTAAATTATCATTTGTTAGAAAAAGAAATGGAAAATATCATCAATGATCTCCCTAAGAAAAAAATTTCTACTACCAAATGGAGTGACAGATGAATTCTGGCAAACATTTAAGGAAGAATTAATCAAAATGCTATATAAACTACTTGAAGAAATAAGGCAAAGAAGGTGTCCTATCAAATTCCCTCTATGACGCAAATATGGTTTGATATCTAAGTCCAGGGGAGCAAAACCAGAGAAAGAAAATATTGGCCATTTTCTCTTATAAATATTGATGTAAAATTTATAAATAAAAAATATTTCCACAGTATACCACAAAGATCATACACTATGACCAGGTGGGACTTATACCAGGAATGTAGGACTGATTCAATACTGTGAAAACAATAAACATAACTGACTATATCATTAACAAAAACAACAATAATCTTATTGTTATATCAAAATATGTAGAAAAAGTTTTTAACAAACATTAAAACAATACAAAATATAATAATAATACATGGAGCAATTATTAAAATAATAAGTACTATTTAGCTAAAACCAAAAAGAAGCATCATCTGTAATGAGGACAAATTTGAAGCCTTCCCAATAAGATCAGAGGTAAAGCAAGAATGTCCATTATCACTACTTATTATAAAATATTATATTAGAAGTACTAGCTGTAGCAATAAAACAAGACAAAGAAATTAAATGAATAAAAATAGATAGTGAAGAAACAAAAACTTTCACTCATTGTATATGGTATGGTTACATTTAGAGAGCCCCAGAGAATCCATTTAAAACACTAATTGATATAATTAACAATTTTAGCAAAATTACAAGACACAAAATAAGCCCATATAAATCACCATATTACTTTATTTTTTATCAATGACACACAGCAAGAAGAGAGATAAAATCATTTTAAAGCATATACAGACAATATAAAATACTTGGGAGCCTATCTGACAAGAAAAGTCCTCAGACTATATGAACAAAATTACAAAACAAATTTTCACACAAATACAGACAGTGCTAAGCAGTTGGAGAAATATGAATTGCTCATGGTAGACTGAGTCAATATAAGGAAAACCAACAATTTTGACTAAATGACTTTACTTTTTCAGTACCAGAGGCCAATCAAAAAATCCAACAATTATTTTATAAAACTAGAAAAAAATAACAAAATTCATCTAGAAGAACAAAAGATCATGAATACAAAATAATCAATGCATAACATTTGAAGCAAGGCAAGCCTAGCAGTATCAGATTTCTAAATATGTTAAACCCATCCAGGAAAGATGAAAATTCATTACCACAACTACTGAGTATATTTGTTTTAAATGTGCTAATCAAAACAATCTGATATAGGCTAAGAAATGAGTGGTAGATTGGTGGAATAGATCAGATACACAATACACAGCAGAAAATGATTATTGTAATCTAGAATTTATAAACCCAAAGATCCAAGCTTTGAATAAAAGAACTCATCATTTGACAAACATTGTTGGGAAAACTGAAAATGAATTTGGCATGATTAAGGAGAACAATATCTCACAGTATATGGTAAAATAATGTCAAAATAAATAAATGATTTAGACATAAAGCATGATATGCTAAGTACATCAGGAGACCATATCAGGAGCATGTACCTGTCATCTACAGATAATGGGAAAGTTTATGATCAAACAAGAGATAGGATCACAGAAAATAAAATTGATCGTTTTCATTACATGAAATTAAAAAGGAGAGGGGATTTTTAGTAAGTTTCTCTGGTAAGTTCTTCCTCTCCCAGGTACATAGGGAACTGAGCCAAAATTATAAAGATAAGTGCCATTCTCTAGTTGATAAATGGTCAAAAGATATAAATAGAAAATAGGATGCCTATCAATTGGAGGATGTCTAAACAAATAGTGGTATATGGTTGTGAAGGAATACTATTGTGCTATAAGAAATGATGAGCAGGGTTATAAGGACAGAAAGATTAAGTGAAAGACAAAATTACATAGGGGATATGTGAGACATGTCCTTCCTTTATGTTTTAGTAATCATGAATGAGCTACATTGTCGATGCAGTCTGAAAAAAAATAGCCTTTATATTTAAAAAAATATTTTATTTGGTTTCTTCATAATAAGAACTGTACAGAATAATTAACAAAATAACTTAAATGAGATGGGTCTTTAAAAGTATTTATAGTGGGAGGTTATATATTAATTCCATTGATGTTATTATTACAAAAATATTCTTTTGAAATTTCTCTTTTGTGAATGATTTCCAGGTCTTTCTTGAAAGGAATAAATCCTTTCCCAGAATCTCTACTACTCATATGGTAAATGTATGAGCAACACAAGAAAAGCAGTCATTATTTCATAAGAATACTCTGAGCATTTATTTCCTTTTCTCTTTTTAAATCAAAAGTAGCATTATGCATCTTGATCACCAACTTTATACATCAACCTTGTCCCTGAATCACTTTTAATCTTTCCAAAAATGAAATGAATCCTGGAAAGATGAAAATTTATTACTGAGTATATTTTTTTAATGTGCTATGGCCTTTAAAGGTTTCAGAAATATTTATATAGAGGTATAGTTGGTCTAATGATAGGAGTGTCCTATATAAATTTACCAAAGATCATCTACTTCCACCCCAATGCTTACATTATATAGCAATGCAAATATATTTGCATGTCTGATTCTTCTTCTCCCTCTCTGATATCTTGCAGACACTAGTTACATTTGTTTTTTTAAAAATAATTATCTAAAATTTTTATAATCTAATTGCATTTGTCATTATTTCAAAAAACAGACAACATTAGTCTTCTGGATCTCTCTTGTCTACAGGGTAGTAAGTCAGCCTTTCAGAATTTTATCTCCTACATTCAGTCTCTCAGACATTCCTGACAAGAAGCCAGGAGGGGAAAAAAAAAAACCTTTCAGGCTTCCTTTCTCCTAATTCACCTCTTCTTCAACAAATTATTAGAATAATTCATTCTAAGCTTTTCTCTAGACATTTACTTGAAGGACCTCTGTACTTAGTACCACTTTGTATGCCCTCTGCTGTTTGGTATATCATGTCAATGTGCTAATCATAAGCATTGCATGCTGCTCCTGCTAACAAACGTTTTGGTGGTGAACAGCATCGGAGATTAAATGAGATTGTAATTAAGAGAAATTTACAGTCACAGGTGAAGACATCCAAGAAAGTAAATGATTCATGTGGATATTTTTCATTGGGTAGAACTAAAGAGTATATTTGTAAGCACAAATATAGTTAAGTAGGAGGTTGAACCAAATTTTTCTAAAATATTCTTTTTGTAGGGGATGTATAAAAATGTTCATATAATATCATTGCTGTTGACATGGAAGAGGTTGATATAATAATCCACTGAAAGTCCTATTCTTAATTCTGATGCCTCATTATATCATCAATTTCATGCCAACGTGGTCTAAGGATATACAGAGAAAACTCAAGTAGGTCCTATCATATTCCATCTTTACATTCTTATGGATTAATATGGTCAGCTTTATAGAGCATTTGAACGTATATTGGATCACAATTTACCTCATTTGACTGACCTATCTCTACCCAGGTTGAAAATGAGAACTTCAAAAAGCTCTTTTTTTGCCTAGGCAAAAAGAAAAAGAAATACTGAACAAATTTTCCAAAATAATCAGAATTGAAAAGAAATATCAAAGAAATATTCTCACATTCATGCTATCTATCATCTCCAGAATATGGGGGAAACCATATCTTCCAAAAATATCACTATGATGTAGTGAAGGCTTGGCCCATTGGCAAGACAGACTTTAACTACTCCTCACCTATGTCTATAACATTTTTTTTATTCCATGTCCCTCTAGGTGTCTTAGATTAATATTGCAGGTGCTATCTGGCATGAATTGTTTGTGTTCAGCTCTCTACTCTCCTTTCTTATACCTCTCCTTGTGGTCATGATTCTCTTGGAACAACATGATTTTTATTTCTTTTTAAGAGTCATCCCCATAATATAATGAACCTGTTCCTCGGCAAGAGTGGTATGAGAATTGAAACTATTAGAATAACAACAATCAAGTCTATCCTTGAGATGTAGAACTTCATGATCAACATAGTCTTTTTTTCCATGAGACACAGCTGTCATAATATCCACCTGGAAAGGTTTTGAGTACATTTCCCATGTAAGATTCAAGAGATATCACTATGTTGACCAATAGGAAACTGATATTTAGGAAGAAAACTCAAAGACTGCATACTGAGCTATAAAGGGATTATGTTCTACACCTGTGCCAGAAGCAACCATAATTATGAAAGCAGTCTCATAAACTATTTAAAAGTAAAAAATCATCATAATCATTCAACAATATATATACATTAAATGCTTTCTTCATGCTTGGAAGTATACTAGGTAATAGGAATGCAATGACAAAAAGGAACCAGTCCCAATCCAGAAGGAGCTTACATTCTATTGGGAAAGACTACATGTATGTAAAATGATTATGGATTATATATAAATAGCCTGGGAGAGTTAACGGCGCATTTCTTCCTACAGTACTCTGAAAAATTATCTTACTTGTGTATGTTTCTGACGAGATTTGGAATTTTAACTGTGTGGGGAAATTCATAATATGGAAATTCTTTCCATCATTTTAGATAATCAACTCATCCAAAATATGTAGTTTCATATAGTCATATGGGAGAAATGAGTCATTCAATGATGATTTATTCTTGAATGTGGGTTACTCAGTTGGTCAAGAAGCATTCATCAAGAATTTATTGCATACCAGGCACTGTGCTAAGTCCTAGGGACATAAAACAGAGGTGAAATTATGCTATCCTCAAGTAGTTTGCTTTCTAAAGTGAAGAGGAACCATATGTACAAACTTTATACACACATATATAAATGTATATACATATGGACAAATACATATACAGAAATATACATGTATATATATGCACATATGCATATCTATAATACGTCAAAATAAATACAAAGTGCTTATGAGAAAGATCACTAGAATTTAGAGAGATCAAGAAAAGTTTCTCGTAGAAAATATGAGTTGAATTTGTTACAAAAATGAGTAGATGTTGTTGTGAGAAAAGTAAAAGTATTTTTATGCCGATTTTGCACATGAGGAAAACTGAGATTCAGAAAGGTTATGACAAATCTCAGTTTTTTTTCTGATTACAAGTACAGATGTCTTCCTACATCACATTGCCTGACATGTTTTCCTTAGATTTATCAACTTCTTCCCAGGAACTAGAGGCTCTGAGAAAGTCTAGATAGTATGGGACAAGGCAGGAAGATAAAATGGTGCTTGATGGTCCAACTTGACTTAGGTCTTTCCTCTTGGTAGTTCAGGTTTGACATTGGAACAAAATGAGAGCATACAAAATTATTAGATTGTTTACTAAAGATATGCCAAGTCATAGCAGGAAAAGGACATTCAAAAAGAGGAAGCATTGAGGATTCCTCCAACTGTTTTAGATGAGAAAAACTCCTTTACTTGAGTTGACCATCATTTTCCATTATCCAAGCACCTGGGAGCACCTAGAACTATTCATGGCTGCATTGTACTTAGGGGACTAAAAAGTGGTGTCAGCAGACTTGAATCCCCTGAGCCAATCAAGTCTAACTTAGAAAGTGGGAGGGATAGAAAGTTAGGAGGTTGTTTCTGTCTCATGTTGGCGATCAGTCACAGAACAGGAAGATGACAAGCTCTAGAGAAATGCAAGATCCTAAAGAGGGAGAAAGAGCAGTCACTCTGTCCACTTAAATCAGACACTAGCCCTGTCTAGCACACATTCTAGACTTATGACTATAATATATGTGATTCAGAATTTGCATCAAAAATCAAAGCTTTATGTTTTGTGAGTCCAGAGTAGGAATTTCTGACCTACTTAATACAGTGAGAGGCTCTCAAACATGAGTTCACAAAATGCAGTTATAAAAGTTTTGGCCTTAAAGAACAATAAAGAATGACTTTGATGTGGTAGAATATAAGGAGTTAAAGTAGTTATATATCAGCAGAAGATGTCAGTGGAAATTTAATCTTTAAAAAACTGTTAGTTACTTCAGTTTAATGTGTACTTGATTGAATTTTCCAAAAGTGCCCTCTTTTTTTCATGAATATTGTTACAATCTCTACTTATATTCTCAATTCTAAACTCATATCTAAATTTCAGTTTCTTCTATTTGTGAAGAAAAAATGTTTTCTAAGTCACTTTAGCATCTTATTGATTCAAGTAACTAACACACAAAGATACAGATTCTTATCTTTTAGATGCCTAACACAAAAATTAATATAATTCAACAAATATTTACTAAATTCTTGCTATGCAGAAAACTGTTAGGCACTAGGATGACAAAGACAAAAAAATGAAACAATCCCTGCCTGCATTCTGCTGAGGCACACAAAATATATTTGAACAAGAATACAGGAGGTAATTAGCAGAGGGTGGCAGGGGTAGGGGATGTGCAGCCTCGAGGCCACAGGTGGCCCTCTAGGTCTTCAAGTACAGCCCTATGACCAAATCCAAACTTCACATACAACTAGGAAATTTGGATTCAGTCAAAGGACTGTACTCAGTACCTAGAGGGCCACATGTGGCCTTGAGGCTGAAAGTTCCCCACCCCTGGAAAAGCCTTAACTGGAAGATAAGGAAAGATTTCTCACTGGAGGGGAAACCTAATCTGAATCTTGAAGGAAACTAAGGATACTAGAAGGAAAAGAAGTGAATTCCATGGATGGCTGACAGTCTGTGTTAAGTCTAAGATGGGATATGGAATATTGAATCATGGGAGTAGCTAAAAGACTAGTTTGACTGGAGAAGTGCATGAAAGAGAAAAACATCAAACGGATATGCCTGGAAAAGTAAGCTGAAGCTAGATCATAGATAGAAATGGCAGAGTATGGAGTTTTTATTACATCAAAGGACAATACCAAGGCATTAAAGATTTTTTAATGAAAGACTGTCATATCATACCTGTGACTCATTTTTATTTTGGTAAGTAAATAGAGGATAGACTGTAATGTGGAGACTGGTGTCAGGGTGACTACTTAGAAGACTATTAAAATAGAAGAAAAACTCAATGATGGTCAGATCAGCAATAGTGATCTTATGAATGGAGAGTGGGGAGTCTCCTTGTACATGGGTGGAATTTATAAGATCTTGACACTCTATCAGATAAAGATGATAAAATAGAGGGAAGAATCAAGAATGATTCCAAAACTGTGAACCTGGTTGAATAAAAGGGGCCTGTTGCAGCAAAAGGAACTGGGCCATTAGGAGCAGGGACAAGTTTAGGGAGAAAGATAATGCATTGGATGTGATAAGTCTGAGATGTTGGAGGAAACATTCAAATGGAGATGTTCAAGATATAGCCAGATATGCAGGTCTAAAATTCAAGATCAATCAGGGCTAGATAGAGGGATCTGCAAATCATCTACCTGGATATAACAAGTAGAGCCATGATTGTTGATGAGAAGTATGCAAATATTTTTTATTCTTCTGTTTCTGTCTTCTATCCACCTCTCCACCACCCCAACACACATTAATACTCTTCCACCTCCCCCATCCCACCATTTTACACAATGGCAACAGATAAATCATATTTTGGAAAACTTCAAAGGTCCAAACTTACATAGAGATCACTTTGCAACAGCCCTCATTGCAGATTTCTGGTGAGTTTTAGTTTCCTCACATGTTCTGCTTGTCTTCAATTTTTTTTTCCTTTGGCAGTAAATACACTTGTCTAGCCAAATGGTACTTATTGATTCTCCCTTCCATACTGGGCAATTCACTTCCCTAACTGTAGTAGTGAGTAGTGCATCCTCCACATTCCTCCCATACTGTCTCCTGCCATCATGTATAAACTATTTCTCTAACAGCAGCAGCACTCCAGGACAACTGTTTTTTTGGCAGTGTCATACATGGAACTGCTATGTGACATAACTAGCAAGAAAGAATAAAGAGACTCCTGGGGAAGATATGTCTGAGGGATACATAACCCATTCTCCGCACCCTTCGTTGGCTTCCATTTATTATCTCCCAGTAAAGTAGGACATCTTTACACACACTTGGGCACAACAAGGTCTCTTTTTGGCATAACCCCTCTGTAGTACAACGGCCCTGAGGACAAGGACAAAAAGCTCAGCAGGTAGTGAGCCCTGGACCATCTACATTTATATAGACATTGATCTGCACAATGGAAATTTGACAGAAAGTAATTAGACTAGTGCTACTACACATCTTTTCAGGTTAGATCAGTCATTACTGCCAGTCAATATAACTATAGAAAAGTAGCCCTGAGTAGCACTGTCTGAATCCAATTTCATTCTACCTTTTTCAATGACTTATCATTTGTAAATTTAAATTCTGAGCCCCAACTCAAACTTTTAGAAAAGTCCACCTTACTCTCTGTTAATTGAAAAATGAACAGATGTCCATCAGAAAGAGTCCCCCTCTTCCCATAGCACCTCAAAACTTGTAATATTTTATTAATTATATCTACTCATAATTAATTTTTACCTAATTTTTCTTATTCAATTTAAAATTAATTCAATTTGGAACCAATCAGTGTTGCAAGTATTATGGAAAGGCAGGAATACTAACACATTGTTAGTAGTCCTGTGAATTGACCTTACCTGGTTTGGGTCTGGAATTATGCAGGAAAATGACTAAACTTTTCATATTCCTGATCATACTGTGGGCATATACCTCCAAGCCAGACAAAATCAGAGACCAAAGTATAATATATGCCAAAATATTCATAGCAACACTCTTTGTGATAGTAAACAGTAGGAAATGGAGTGGTTACCTATTGATTGGGATACAGTCAAACAAACTATAGCAAAGGAACACAACAGGAATATTGTTGTACAGAAAGAAATGATGAATGTGGAAAAATGCATAGAAACAGGAGGAGATTAGTATGAATTGATATAGAGTAGAATAAGTAAACCAAGAAGAACAACGTACACAATGACTACAACAAAGTCAATGAAAAGATTGCTAAAAGAAAGATGAACTCTCAGTAATTAAAAAAAACAATAGTAGTCCTGGAAATCAGATAATGAGATATGTCTCCTTGCTCTCAGCAGGGTCAAGGGACTACTCAAGCAGAAAGTTGTATACATCTTCAGCAGGGGCCACAAGAGAGCTATTTTTGCTTAGTTCTTCTTTACAAGGAAAATTTTGATAGGGAGGCTAGGGGTAGAGCACAGGTGGTGTTTTCATAAATGAATGGGATGTAAAAATCAATAGACATCAATCAATAAAACATTTAATAATAAATTCAGTTTGAGTAATTATTCTGTCAGTCAACCAGTATTTATTGAACACCTACCATGTGGCAGGCATTGTACTAAAGGCTGAGGATATAGAAAAAAACTACCCCTGCTCTCAGATAGTTCACTGACCAATGGAGAGACAATATGAAAACACTGTATAAAGTGTGTTTGTGTTCATGCATGGATACATATCTGTGCATGTATATGCATGTGTCTATATACACATACATGTGTATATGTATACATATGTAAATGTATAAAGTATATATACATAAACACAT
>JAQQSK010015258.1:0-10842 GCA_028658325.1 Potorous gilbertii
ACCTTTAAAGTAATTAAAGCTATCCAAAGTTCAGCTTTTTCAATAAAAAATCCTGCCGTAATTTGAAAATGATGCCCAATAACTGGCTTTATCACCTATCTCTACATTCTGAAAATCAGAAAACCCTGCCTCCTAATAAAAGCAAGGAGCTATGTTCCTAGTCATTGTTCCTAATACAGTAATTATCTGGATATTATATTTGAAAATGTTGGCAGTTTCTTCATTTCACTGATGTTGGTTACAATCCTACTATGCCTTAGTGGAGGGTCTTCGTATATTGCTGTGACCAAAATTGTTATCTGGTTACTAGCCTTCTGGTGGCAGCCCTCTTTCAATTCACTTGAGAGTTGGAGCAAGTTTAGGAAGTTTAAATTTAGTCAGTAGTTAGTTAGTGTCCTTCATTCTTGAGGAGGACCAAGATGATATTTCTGTGTCAGGGTAACAATGTACAATATGTCTGTCTGTGGATGATCTGATCAAGAGAACTTCAGAAGGCTCCAGCACAAGTCAGGCACAAATAGAGTGTATGAACATTTGGAATGGAGATGTCAATAAATTTGTGGATCTCACATTTCTTTTGAGCTACTTCTATTGTGTTTTGCTCATAGAGCACAGTGCTTTTTTTGATGTGGGCATGACATGCTGAGTGGTACTCTGTCAGTGTCTCCCATGTGTGACAATAATTGCCAAAGTTTTTTAGAGAGATTTTGAGTGTCCTTGTACTGCTTTTTCTGACCTCCGTGTGAGTGCTTGCTTTGTGTGAGTTCTCTGTAAAATAGCTTTTTAGGCTATTGGTATGTGAACCACATGTCCAGCTTATCAGAGTTGCACCCTCTGCAGTAGAGTTTGAATGTTTGGCAATTCAGCTCAAGAAATTCAGTGTCCTATACCTTATCTTGCTGAGTGACCTTCATAATGGAAGTGATTCAATTTCCTGGCATGACACTCTTATACTGTCTATGTTTCACAGTCATACAGCAATTAGGTGATCCCAACAGCTCTGGCGCCCGTCTGTTTGGTAGGCAGCCTGATACCCACATGTTCCTTTGGAACCTTCCATACACTGAGATCACTCTGGCAATGCATGTCTTCACTTGGTTATCTATCCATCTATCTATTTATCTATCTAGATATGGATATATCTATATCTATATATGTATATGTGTGTGTGTGTGTGTGTATATATATCCTGGAAAACTACACTATCAAGTGCCAACTGTACAGAGTTCATTCTTAAGAAGAAGAAACAAAAATTGGTTGTCTGATATAGTTTGTTTCTCTCAGAACAGGTGAATATTGCATGTTTATTGGAAAATGAGTTCAAAGAAATGCCAGATAAAGGGGACTATAATACACACATAGAAACTCACAACACATATAAGTACATACAAAGATCAATTATACAAATTTGCTACAAAAATAAGAAATAGAACACAGTTATAACAAAGTCACTTATCATAAGAGAAGGCAAAAAATTCCTTAACTCTGATTTTGATTCCAGGTATGAGTCATATCTGACAGTCAATCATGTAGTCACAAGACACTAAAAGAAATTCTCAGGATTAACCAGGTGGGAAAGTTTCCTTTTTAGAAAAGAATTAGCAAAACTGGGAAATAGAGTCAGGAGTATCATATCTATTCAGTGTTGAAGATTGTCCCCAAATCTTTTCCCAGACACACACATCCAGGTTTGCAGTCCTCAGCATTCGGGGCACAGAATTTTCTATTATTGACTTCATGATAAATCTACCCATGTAATCAAAGATCAAAACAATAGTAAATTATAATCCCATAAAGTTTTGAATAGGATGTTCCAATAATCAGACATTTCATCATGGAAAAATACAACTGCTCTCAGAATCCCTTCAAACAATTGGACAGTCTTTAAGGCAAGACTTCGTTAATTTGCATACATTTCTGCACATGTTTTAGTTCCAGATTACATAACAGAAATGAGAAAAATTGGATTTCCCATTATGACAACATAAGATAGCTCATAAGTTACTACTCTTCACTAATGTAACTGTTTATACTGTTTGTACTGAAGTAGTTTCTGACTTTAACCTCATAAGTTGATAGATTTATATTCTTGTTTCAAGAACTTGCTTGTCCTCTAATTATATTCATTATGCTGAAAGAATGAGATTCTTCAGGAAATGAATCTTACACATATAACACACAAACACTCATTGAACATGCTTATGTTATGGAATGACTACAAATTTCGATCAAACAGAAAGATTTCTTCTACTTACAGCTCATTAAGTAATTTAACCATAAATTACCTTGCAAATGAAAGTTTAGTAGGCCTTCTAAAAGTCACACTAAAGAATTTTGGGACACATTTTTTCCTAAAACTACTTCCCTTTCTTAAAAACAGTTAAAAAATTATCCTGACATTAAAAGGAATAATCATTAAATCTTTATGGAGTAAATTAGCTGCAAACTACTAAAATGATAGATCTCTCTCTTTTCCAACTTAAAACAAAAATACATCTTTAAAATGATAATTTATCAAAACTAAGTTGGTTTAAAATGTGCTTAATACAAATTAATCCACAAAGTACTCTATCAAACTAAATTCCTACTTACCACAGCATTTTCTATTCATCACAAAATTCCTAGTTACCTCCCTCTAGTCAAAGGACAGTTTATAACAGGGAGGAAATTCAGTTTCTATAAGCCAAAGAGAATATACCCAATTAAATTAGCATTATCAGAATAACAAAGTTTATCAGACCCTTAAAATTTTACTCAATAAATTTTCCTTCTTTTATTTTTAAAGATATCACTACAAATTAAGAAAATAATTACATTCTGGATACCTTCATAATACCCAAGATTTTCGAATGGAAATTTGCGATTATACTCAATATCATCATCATGATCATCAATATCATTATTTGTTCATAGCTAAATATACCTCATTAAATATTTAACACTTTTCAAATTATTTTTATCACATCTTTTTGAAAGTCCAATTCATGTGCAATAAAATCCAGACTAGTAGTTACTTTGTCTAAAACCATTTCTGCCACAAAATGGTTTCTCAAATTTTACAGTATAAGAGAATTTTAGAAATATAATAATGACATAAACAATCAACTTCAGATGGCATCAATTGCATTTCTCAATTACCACATAGAGAAATTATTGTCCTCATTATATCTGTCATTTTAAAACTACCTTAAAGTTATCAGTTGAGAAAAAATTTCATTAAAATAGAGAGATAACAATAATGTTGTGAGGCAGAACCAAGACCAGGGAGTAGAAAGACACACATACTATATAGTGCTTCCCCTAAGGCCCGTAAAATACATTTTAAAATGACTCTCAAGAAATTCTAGAGCAGCAGAAGTCAGAGAATGAAAGAAAGAAATTTCCAGTCAAAGGTAACCTGGAAAGCTGACAGGAACTGCCTATTCCAGCAGAGGGAACCCAGTCCTGGCTGTGTGCACTGGAGGGAACAGGACCAGAACAGGCCTCTGGGGCAGAATTCCCAGCAGGAAGGGTCTCAGATCCCTCAATCCACAAGGGCTAAAGAAAACTTCAAAGGTCAGGAAAGGGACTTTCCCAATTGGGCGAGAGGGGAGCATGCTCTCCCACCCAGCACTGGCCACAGGAGGTGGCCGCATTAGTAGTGGCAGTAGAAGGGGTGGCAAGAGCAGTAGGCATCCATTTGTGAAGCACTTGGCCTAAAGCCCCTGGGGGAATTAAGCAGCTGATCTGAAACTCAGTCCTGAGCATGGTCCTGGAGTGAGAAGGAGCACTAGGACCCTCTTCTTGAGCAATGATTCAGAAGTTAAGTAACTGGCTGGTAAAATGCCCCAAGAAAGGAGGAAAAAATAAGAACATAGAAGGTTACTTTCTTGCTGAGTACGTATTTTCTGCCATCATTTTGGATGAAGAAGTGTAATAGTGCATACTGTCAGAGGAAATTAAGGCTTCTGCTTCTAATACCTCCAAAGTAAATATAGAATGGGCTCAAGCCATGGAAGACCTTGAAAAGTGAGTCAGCTGCTTGCTAAAAGAAACCCAAAAAAATGCTGAGGAAAATAATACCTTTAAAAATAGAGTAACTCAATTGGAAAAAGAGATCCAAAAAGCCAATGATAAGAAGAAGGCTTTAAAAGCATAATTAGCTAAATGGGAAAGGAGATTCAAAAGATCACTGAAGAAAATAGTTCTTTAAAAATGAGAATGGAGTTCAGGGAAGCTAATGACTATACAATAAACCAAAAAGTTACAAAACAAAACCAAAGGATTGAAAAAATAGAAAATAATGTGAAATATCTCATTGGAAAAACAACTGACCTGAAAATAAAGCCAGGAGCGACAATTTAAAAATTATGGGAGTACTTGAAAGCCATGATCAAAAAAAGAGCTTAGATATCATCTTTTATGAAATTATCTAGCAAAATTTCACTGATCTTCTAGAACTAGAGGGCAAAATAAATATTGAAAGAATCCACCAATCACCTCCTAAAAGAGACCCAAAAAGAGAAACTCCTAGGAATATTGTGACCAAATTTCAGAATTTCCAGATCAAGGAGAAAATATTGGAAGCAATTAGAAAGAAACAATTCGATTATTGTGGAAATACAATGAGGATAACACAGGATCTGGCAGCTTCTACATTAAGGGATTGCAGGGCTGGGAATAGGGTATTCTAGAAGTCAAAGGAACTAGGACTAAAACCAAGAATCACCTACCCAGAAAAACTGAGTATAATTCTTCAGGGGAAAAAAATGGTCATTCAATGATATAGAGGACTTTCAAGCATTCTTGATGAAAAGACCAGAACTGAAGAGAAAATTTGACTTTCAAATGGAAGAATCAAGAGAAGCATGAAAAGGTAAACAGGAAGGAGAAATCATAAAGGACTTTAAAGCTGAAGTCTGCGTTCTGACAGGGAAAGATAGTATTTGTAACTCTTGGGACTTTTCTCAGTGTTTGGGTAGGTGGAAGGCATATACGCACATGCACACACACACATAAACATATATAGACAGAGATCATAAGTTGAGTTGAATCAGAAGGGATTATCTATGAAAAATAAAATCAAGGGGTGAAAGAGGAATATATTGGAAGGAGAAAGGGAAAAATGGAATGGGGCAAATTATCATTCATAAAAAAGATAAGAAAAAACTTTTTCAATGGAGGAGAAAAGGGGGAGGAGAGAGGGGAAGAGTGAAGTTTACTCTCTTCACAAATGGCTTAAGGAGGGAATATCATGCTCATTCAATTTGGTATGAACATCTATCTTACACTACAGGAAAGTAGCAGAGAAGGGGATAAGTGGGGTAAGGGGGATGATAGAAGGGAGGGCAAATGGGAGAAGGGAGTAATTAGAAGTAAACACTTTTGGGAAGGGACAAGGTCAAATGAGAGAATAAAATAAATAGGGACAGTGAAGGATGGAAGGAAACAGTTATTCTTACACAGCATGCCTATTATGGAAGTCTTTTGCAAAACAACACAGATATAACCTGTATTGAACTGCTTGCCTTCTCAGTGGGGATGGGTGGGGAGAAAGTAAGGGAGAGAAGTTGAAATCCAAAGTATTGGAAATGAATGTTGAAAATTGGGGTAAAGAAATCTATCTTGTCCTATGAGAAAAGAGAGAAGACAGGGATAAGGGAAGGGTGGGATGTGATAGAAGGGAGGGCATATTAAGGGAAGGAGTAACCAGAATGCAAGGTGTTATGAGAAGCAGGGAGGGGAAAGATAAGGAGACAAATTAGAAATCAAAATTTTGTGGAAATGAATATCAAAATATAAAAATAAATAAGACTATAAAAAATAATAATGTGTCTAGCACATGCCACTTATTGTGTTAAGCACTTTATAATAGTTATATATTTTGAGCCTATTACAACTACTATATTTTTCCCTTTACAAATCAGGAAATGGGGTAAACTGAGATAAAATAACTTGCCATCAATTACACAGCCAATATATTTATGCAACAGCAGCAGAGCATTCTTTTTGGCAAGGCTTAAGGAATGTGGTTATGGGGGCTAATCTGTTGACTTTGCCCCTCACAACAACTGCAGATGCTGCTGGAGATGGGATCACTAGCAGCTTCTGGAGCAGAGTGGGCAGAATACACTGAATCTGGTTGATAGTCCCATGCTTTGCCTAGAGTGGTTGACTGCAGGGTGCCTAGGGGCAGAGGGCTTTTGGGGCCACTGCCATTGAAGTTTCTACTGTGGGTGCTTCCTCCTTCCTTCTATCAGGTGAGTCATTCAAATTTTGACTACAATTCTCTAGCATTCTCTTTTCTTAATATGATCTAGGGTGAGAGCAGCTAACAGGGAAAACAAGCAAGTTTGCATTACCCTTCCCAAGGTATACTTGTCTCTGGGGGAGGGAGTGGGAAATGCTGAGTGATCAGGATTATGAGGAGGTATTTCAGCAAGGGGTGAATTCCTGGAATTATCCCAAAGTTAAAGAAGTTTTCTTCTACAGTATTAAAATGATTAATTTCCCAACTTCTTAATTATCAATCTCAAAACCTCTAGAATGTGCTAAGATAGTTTAGTTATACTAACTTTTTCCTGAAGTCTCAACTTGGCTAGAGTTGAAATCACAAAAATAAATCTTACAAATTCTTTTTCTTTTTAAAATAATCTAATTTGTCCTGTTTCCAGGTATGACTTAAAAATAACAAGAAATTTTATTAATTATCCCCAATCTCTTCTCCAATTACAAGCTTTAGAAGTTTTTCTACTTCATTGCATTTTATATTTTTCAACATAATAGCATCCGGTGCACAGCACAAAAATGACACTGTAACACAGAGACAGACATAGACAAATACAAATGATAGGGAGAGGGGAAGTCTTAAAGCTTGGAGGTGCTTGTTAGAAAACTCCCATCATGGAGAGGCTATCATTATTCCAAGGAAGAGGGATGGGGAATCTTCAAGGATCTAAAACCAATAGGGTGGCCCCTGTATCTAACCAAAGCAGGGATGGGGTGGCTCTACACACCCCTCCCAGGTCAGATAGTTGTAAAGAGGGGCAAATGGGGCCTGGAACGTGCAAGCTTTCATTGGAGCACCTATAAGGTTACAGATTTAAAGGGGCAAGTCCCAATGAGATTAAGCTTTATTTTTGCCTGAGAGGTTGATATGTTGTACCTTCATATATGGATGTCTGTCATCCCTGAAGCTTTACAAAGTGGCCAATATTGTTCTGACTTTTGAGTAAACCATCATGCAGTCACTGTATGTGTATAATTGCAGAAGGAGATTGTTTTCTTATCTGTTTCTTGATATCTGTTCCAGGATGGATTTAAACTGGAAAGGGAGAGTAAGGTAAGAATTTGTATGTGCTTATTGTTAACTTTTATAGGAGCAACATGAGGAAAAATAATGTTAATAACTAAACAGCCATAAACTCTGCATAGCAAAACACACTATTTGAGGTAAAAACTTTATAGGACTGTATTTTGATAATATTCTGGGTTTTGGCTGTAGCTATAATTACCTAAATTGTCATGAAATCTATAAATCATCATTCAAGGGAAGTGCCATGTAGTGCTCAAAAGGAGTGCAGTCTGAGAATTGTTGCATATGGGTGAATACATCTGGGCAAGGTGAAATGGCCTTTCAAAGATAATGACAGGATCATCTTGAATTAGTTTCTCCATTATTCTGATTCCTCTCTGAAAAGGAAATTTTCCCTCCTGCTTCATGATGAGCCTGGCTATGATACCCTGTGAATAATGTGGAACTTTACAGAATAATTGATTATTTGCTTTAGTAAGTCTAACTATAACTCTTACCTGAAATCAGACAGAGCTAGGAAAATTTTATTCTATTCCACTTATATTAGGTTAATCCATATTCTTGAAGAGACAGTGTTGGAAATGTTACAACCATTTCCCTATTTCTTCCTTTCATAGCAAATATGTATAAGAGTGACAGGTAAACTACAAAAAAATTTTTCTCAGATAGTGAATCTTCTTGTTGCACAACCGAAACATCTCTGGCTTACTCTAATGGGATGCAAGTATAAAAGAGCTTTATATATTTATATAGTTATTCAAAGTTTGTGATTATTATTTCTTTCAAATTTCTCTCCTAAAGAAGTTGTTAGTCTTGCCTTCCATGCCCTTGCTAATGATTATGTGGACATGAATAATATCAGGTTTGCACAATACCATCTCTTTTCTAGATGAAGTGATGACATATGCATATGTATATCCTCAAATTGGGGCTAGGAGAAAGGCATGATGTGATCAAGAAATAAAAGTTTTCTTTCATATAAACTTTACTTTTGGAAAGCAACAAGACTCTTTTCTCAGGAGTAGAATGTGTTCATGTGTGTAATTGGCTTCTAATTGTTCCTGTCAATAATGACAACAGTAGAAGTAAACATGACATTCGTGAATAATATATTTTTATTTTTTTCTTTGAATCCTGAAGGTAATTAAGAACAGGAACAAAAAAGTAGATAAAAGCACCAATCACCTTTCAGTTTCAGACAAACATGAATTTTTTTTTGTTCTTTTTCCTCTGGGATATACATATTCTAATTATGTTTTACTAATAATTTTTAAAAATATTACTTATGGATTTTGCATACAAAAACTTCATAAATAATAAATTATTTTCCCTCTATTTCAAAGTCTTTCGATGATAATATGAAAAGACAGAAAGGCTTCATTTTACATGTCAAGAAATCATAGAACCTTTGAACAATTCTTCAGTCTGTAGCTGACATTGTACATACCAGATACAGGGTTCAAGTAAAGAAAGAAAAATTAATTCTCTGAACTCTCAGGTGAATGAGAGGTTCCTAATTCTCTCTGTTGTTAATCAAATTAGTTCTGTAAGGCTTGAAATGCTTGTCACTGTTTTTCACTGGTTTTCAGTATTGGTGAAATACTGAATTGGTAATACAATTATTGAATTGTATTAGATCTTATTACTAGCAGGTGTTAGCAACATTATCTAGGGAATCCCTGCAAGTGACTTGGAATCAGGGAAGCAAATCTATTAGGAGGGGTCCTGTCCAGAGCTGCCCTGGAAATGAGGACAATTCCAGAATTTCCAAGGGATAATGTTTTCCAGCATGCGATAGCTACGTGTGACAGCTAAGACCCAAAAGGAAATAAGTTGATGAAATGGAGTTTTGGAATGATTATGAGAAGCAATCTGGACTAAGGAGTTCTCAACTTATTTGATATTATGGACCATTCATGTTTCCTGGTGTTTGTATTTGCCTAATTCAGTATATGACTCTTTGCTCTTTCAGATATTACAGACCACTGTATTACCAAAACAGGGAAAACTGTGATGGGAACATTTCATTTTCTTTTACTATGCTGTGTCTACTAGATACCTGGCTGATGCATGAAATATGATTCCTGTTAACTTCATCTAGCTTTACGAAAATGTCATGGAATGATAGTACCAAGGGAAGAATTTTGACATAGCCAAGATAGCGAATCAAATGAGAGGAGAGGAATGCACCATCTTTAAAATTTCTAAAATATTTTATTTGTGGGTGAATTTCCCTAACTCTCAGTCTTAGTGATATACAAATCCCTTTCTATCAATTAACTCACACTAATATATTTTAAATGTAGCTTTATAGATTTTATAAGTATAGGATTTTGCAAAACCAATATTTCATCTGTAACCTGACTTGCTTTACTTACTGAGTCAGTTCAACCAGGTGTGTTTCCTTTGGGGAAGGATCTCGTGATATCCTTATTAAATTAAATTATTTCAGATTTCATATTAAAGAAGCATAGGATTATGAATTTGTGAGTATGTCTAGGTGGTTACTGATGTTGAAATAAATCTGCCACAACACAACAATTGTAGACATTAAAAACTATGTTTTAATATGCTCTATCACAGGTTCAAGATAAAAAAAGAAAGATTGGAGTTTCTGATAAGCCTTCACAGGGAAAATTATGTCAGACAGAGAAATCAATACTTTTCCATCTTTCAATCTCATATATTCTTCCATATTGCAATCACATATATTGTTCCATGCTATAAAAATGTTTTTAAGACAGATTCATAATCCACCATATGCAGAAACTTATCACCCTTCACCCGGATTATTATGACAGTCTCTCCATGACTCAAATCTCTGTTCACAGCTGGGGGAGACAGACAGGGGCAAATTCACCAGAAAGTTCATGAAGGTTGAAGCCTAAGAAGAGTCCACAGGCTTCGGCAATCAAGACAGAGTTCTTTGGTCAGGTTGGAGAGAGTAGTCTTTGTATATAATGAGATGGGGAGCCAGACTGCAAAGGACTGAGGAGTGAGGGAGAGAAGTGGAGACAGCGTGTGCAGACACTTTTCGTAAGAATCTGCCTGGGAAAAGAAGGAAAACATGGAATATTATTACTTGAATAGAATATCATCTAGCTAAGATATAGTGAAGCACTTTTACATAACAAAGAACATATGTACATCTGATTTTCTGTGTAGGAATGCTTCTAATGTGCCTTTTTATTGAACATCCAAACTCTTACTCATGAAGTTATAGCTGGCTGGGTTTTGGCTTTTGTCTTGTTTTGGATTCTCAACTCTTAGCACAGAGCCTGGCACATAGTAGGTGCTTAAAACTGTTTATTGACTGACTGACTGACAATGTGAAGTGAAGCAGAATGGAGCAAAAACAATTAGGAGAACAATTTACATCATAGCCGAAAAAAAAACTACTTTGAAAGTTGTTGGAAATCTGATCATGAAAATAACCGACCACGATTCCAGAGGACAAGGGATGAAACTTCCTGATCAACAGGAATCAGAATGCAGGATGGGAATCTGTTTTTTTTTTTTCAAATTGACCAAGGCAAAAATTTGTTTTG
>JAQQSK010015259.1:0-10842 GCA_028658325.1 Potorous gilbertii
ATTGGTGATATGGGTAATTAGAATATCCAGTGTATTGGGGAGGGGGAAGGGGACAAATGGGGAGAAAATTTTGGAACCCAAAATCTTGTGAAAATGAATGTAAAAAGTTAAATAAATTTATTTAAAAAAAAAAAAAGAAAAAAAGAAAAAAATAAATAAAAAATAAAAAAAATAAAAAAAAAATAAAAATGATAAAACAAATGTAGCTTATACCAAAAACCAGTGAGAAAAGAGAAAGAAAATCATGGTACAACATCTCTGTCCATATTGATGACATTAAAAAAAACAATAATAGACAATAGTCACATAGTCAAAAAATTATTCATTATGATCAATTTGGATGTATATCAGAAATTAAGTTTTGGTTGAATATAAAGAATATTATGTTTTAAAAATATACTTGTGTATATACACACACACATATTTATACATATAGATATGCATATATATTCATGTATATATGTCTATATGTAAAAAACCTATATATGTAGAATAATCATGACAAGATACACTCTTCATTCATGTCAAAAGACTAGAAATCATAGGAATCAATACACCTTTCATTTCCATGATAAACAGTATATATAATAAAACGAGTACTAGCTATTAACACTATTAAAGGTGAAATATTTGAGGCCTTTCCAATAACATCTCGGAGGGAAAAATAATTGTCATTGGTATTATTTAATATTGTTCTAAAAATGAAAGTAAAATTGACATTATATGCAATGTTTCACACTCATGGATATTCCACACTCTAATGTCAATTCTGTAAAGGAATATGTGAAGTGTCTTCCCATATCTCTTCTTTGGGGAAAAACTTACTTTGAATTATTTAAAATATTTTATGGCACCTCTTTCCATTTATATTTTTAAAGTAATTGTGTATTTTTTTACCTCTGCTTATGTAATCTTGCATCAATTCATGTACATCTCTCTCTATATATTCATATTCAACTTATTTGTCATTTGCTATATCACAGTAATACTAAATTACATCCATGTTCTACAATTTGTTTAGCCATTCTCAAATGGATAGGAGTCCATTTTGTTTGCAGTTATTTATTAACACATTATTTATTATTTATTAACACATTATGGAGTGCAACTATACATATTTTAATGTATATGAAACCTTTATTATTATTTTGACAAAAATCTCTTTGATATACATACCTAACTATAGAATATCTTGGCAAAGCGTCTATATATGTTAATATTTTTATTTGCAGAATTACAAACTGTTCTCTGGAATAATTTGAGTGATTTTGTGTTTCATCAGTCATTAGAATTTCTCTCTTTTCACAACCCTACAGTGTAGCATTACCTATTTCCATCGTTTGTTCTTTTTGTCAGTGTACTAGATATGCAGTGACATAGAGTTGTTTCGATCTACTAGTCATTTGAAGTATTCTTTAATTTGGTTGTTATCAGTTTGTAATTCTTATTTTGAGAACTTATTTTAATGTCATCTGATTTCTTATCTATTTGGAATGACTTTTGGTTTTATATATTTATTAGCTGTCTATTTATCTTAGTTACCCAATCCTTAACCCAGGAAACATGATTGATAATTTTTTTTTCCTGGTTGACCTATTCTGGTCTTATTCTAGTGAATTAATTTGGTAATAACTAAGTCTAATTGTACTTAAAACATACAAAACATTTTTATCACAACAAAACTTTGAGGTATAAAGTAGAAGTAGTACTTTCCCTATTGAATACATGAGGAAACCTAGTCCATAAAAATATTAGTTATTCACGTAAAGCTAAGAAATATAAAAGCCATGATTGACATTGTTTTCCTGTTCTAGCTACTATGCTGTGCTATCCCTAAGTCCACATGTAGTCTCAGTGTTTGCCTTCTGCTCTATATATTATTCTATTGTGTCTCTCATAGGAATGAAATTTTACCAAAAATGCCAGTTTACCTATAGGAAAATTACAGTACTACTTTATTGAACCTTAGGCTCACATATGAATTCTTATATTACTGGACCAGACTATCTGTAAGTAGAAGAAAAAAATGATTCCATTTTTCCTTTCAATTTTTCTCCTACCTTTTCTTTCTTCTCCCAGTGCTACACACACACATACATACACATACACATATACATACACACATGATACAAACATACACGAATGAATGTATATGCCTCTCATTGAATACATAGAATTGGAACCTTTTTATGGAGTCATCTTATTTTCAGAATCTGGCAACTGTTCAGGTTCATGGGTGGGGGTGTAGGAGTGGAAATTAATGGGGATTATTTGATACTATTTTTATTTTCTTAGGAAAAAAAGCCCTGATTAAAAATGTTTGCTGCTTTATCTGATTATCTGAATATTACTTCATTTTGATAGGACTGCTGTTACCTTACAGCCTCTTCACAAGCCTTTGGAGTTGTTGATTTAAAGCTGTAAACAAAATATGCAACAAATTCAATTAATACGTAGATTCCTCATTTAAATCTACCTCATACCACATGGGATTCTACATTTCATCCAAGGAACAATATTTTAAAGCATAAATAAATGGAAAAATTAAGTCTGGAAATCTGTTTTAGTGATTAGTAGAGAACTGTACACATAATATGCAATTAGGAAATGCCTTCAGATAATTCATTCATAAAAATGTAGCTTGTCTTTTGAAATGAATTCAGATAATAGTAGCTTTGTTTCCTTTCCTGATATAACAATAATCATGTTAAATATTTTATGTGTTTGGAAAACACATTTCTATATAATATTTACTTTTGTGCAAGAAAAACATATCTTGAAAATTTGCAAAATACTGAAAGTTTTTGAAGGGCAAAAACATTTCAGTTCATTTTTCAATCAGCAAGTATTCATTAAATACTTATTCTGTGTCCCACATTGCAATCAATATGCAGGAATTTGTAGGTTAGATCACTACCTACAATTCTTCATATGACATAGAACCATCATAATCTGAAATTGGGGTGCTGGGTTTAGTTTGTGCCTCATTAAGAAAATGTTCAGGTTGTTGCTTTGGAAAACTCAGTGAAAAGTAAATAGTTTTCATTGTTCCTTGCATTGAAAAGCTTCTCTATGAGAAAAAAATGTTGAATAAAATTCTTTTGAAAGGCCAACAGTTCCTGTTTTCCCCTTATCCTTTAAAAAGCAGAACATGAGTGCCTCTCTTATTTGTGTTCAGCTAGCTTGCCACTCCCATTTCCATTTCTTTCAGCTACTAATGCTATCTAGCAGCAACGCTGTTCATAAGACCCAAGGGAACCAAATGTCAGTCTTTTCCAGATGGCAAGCTGCCAGTCTGGTAATACGGTGTTGAACGTTGCTGAAGAAGTTCATTTCACTGAAGAACCAAAGAACCTTTTTTCATAACATACCTCGTATATATGATCAGTTCACAACAACTGATAAAGTCGGGGAGGATGAGAAAGAAGAGAGACACAGAAGGAGACAGAGAAAAAGACAGAGACAGATGCACAGAAACAGAATCAGCTATAGGGACAGAGATAGAGAGAGACAAAAGAGACAGATTCAGAGACAAAGACAGAGACACAAAGAGAGACAGAAAGACAGATAAGAGACATAGAGAAAGAAACACACATAGACAGACATAGAGACAGAAAGAAACAGAGAGGCAGAGGGACAGAGACAGACAGACACACACACACACACACACACACACACACACACACACACACACACACACACACCGGCACAAAGAGAGACAGTCAGAGACAGAGTGAGGCAGAGACAGGAACAGAGAAATGTAACTTCCCTATACTTAGTGTGCTTTCTTGACTGTTATTTAGGGAACATCCTATGAGTTAACGAATAGAAAACATCAGAAAGTGTTATTAAACTGTGAGACTTCCCCTCCCCAACATGTAGACAATGATTGCAATTGTCCTCCTTGGAGGTGATAGCTTTTGTCAGTTTTTGTTTTTTTTCTCTGTGTTGGGTAGAATTGTCATAGTCTGTTAGAATATTCCAGAGGGAATAGAGCTTGTCTTGTGCTTGAAATCAGTAACACCCAGGTGCAAATCCTTCCTCTGATACTTGTTAGCTGTGCAAAATCACTTAACCTCAAGCACTTCCCTAGGACTAATTTACAAAATTATAGATGGTTTGCTTTGGTGAATGGAATTTCTGGCCAGGGAAGAATCACAGCATTCCAAAGTACCCTTCCATATTCTGAGGATCTTAGAACTCTCTCTTGGGGTTTGGGAGAATCAGTAATTCATATAGCGTATACTTGCTGTAGAGGCAGGGAGTAGATGGTAGAAACTGATCCAAATGTCAAAAACAGAGACCAGATGGATGAAGAGGTTTCACTACTGGCTGGAGACAAGAGATATGAACTGAAGAGAATTGCTGCCAAACAACAGATCCCATTTAGAGCCAGTGTGGCATGGTGAAATATCTGCTAGTTATGGAAATAGGAATTCTGTTTCTGGCACTTATCTATGTGACCATGGGCAAGTCAATGTACTTCTTTGTGTCTGCTTTCTCATCTCTAAAATGGGGTCTCAAATACTTGTATCTAATTACAATGCTACTGTATGATGATCAATAATAACATTTATAAATATCTGCTATGTTCCACTGAAACAGTAATGTTAACCACAACAAACAATTTAATCCCTCCACATGACGTGAGTTCATTATATGGTAACAAGGAGACATTCACAGATTGATGATAAAAGGATAAATATATGATGTTTTTGGAGGGTGGGAGTAGTGGTAAAAATAACTGAAACCAGAAATATTATTAGAAGAGAAGTCACTTGAGGTGAGAGTGAATGGCACTAAGCCTTCCATGAGGTAGAGATGAAAAAGGAAAGCTCTATAGATCAGAGATATGGTGGTGGATAGGGGGCAGCTTGCACAAGGGTGTGGAAGTGAGAGATGGAACATTGAATTTGTTCAACAGCAAGGTGACCAGTCTTGATAGCTTCAGGTGGGGGAGGGTTGAGAAAGATGTAATCAACCAAGAAATATATACTAAAACCAGATTGTGAATGGCTTTAAATGCTAATTAGAGGAGCTTGTATTTGATACTAGAGGCAATAAGAAGTCACTGAAGCATCTTTAACAGAAGAGTGATACCGTCAGATTTGTGCTTTAAAAATATAAATTTAGAATCTGTGTGAGAGAGTGAATTAGAGACAGGAGACCTGAGGCACTGATACCAATTAGAAGTATATTTCAACATTCTAGCAAAAGACAAGAGAGGGCCTGAACTAGGGTGGTTGTGGTATGAATGGAAAGAAGGAAATGAGTGGGAGATATGTTGAGTTTTGGATTTATTCTGAAAAAATACATATATGTATATATGATGCTGAGTTTTTGTTCATTCTGTATGCATATATGTGTGTACATATTTATGTGTATGTGTATATTTATGTGTGTATTTACACAAAGAGAATTAACTCAAAACAGTATCTCTCTACATGTAAACTTATGTTTGTACAGTTTGTCTTTTTTCACTGAGAGAATAAAAACTCTTTGAGAGAAGTCATTATTTAATATTTTCACTTATATCCCCAGTGCCTAGCATAGTGCTCTTTAAATAGGTACTGCTTAACAAACGTTCCTTGATTGTTTGACTAAGGAGAAAGAATAGATAAGATTCAGAAAGTGACTAAATGGGGCTCATAGTCCACAAGAAGGAAAAACCTAGAATAAAAGTATTTTTAAAATCTTAAAACATATCATACAAAAGAGTTATTTTTTGTTATTGATGCTGTTGTTACAAAAGCTTCAGATATGAGTCCAGGGCAGATAAAAGCTTTGGGATTCATCCTCAGCACTTTAAAGAGCCTGAGACTTTCCAATTTGTTGATATGAAAATTTATAGGAGTCTGAAATTTTTGCATTTGTTACCATGAATCTTTTAAGGGAATGAAAATCAAATCATTCTGTGGGGCAAGAGGAGAAAAGGTATGAAATACAACAATTAGGAAATGAGCCATATATCCTTGGAATAGAAGGTTCTTCTAGCCTCCAGTGATTAGATGAATATTCTCTGTTTAAATACTGATTGGAAACCCTTATACAGTATAAGTCTAATATCTCTGGGAGAGAGCTGAAAGTACATATTATATTACATTTATATATGTTATATTATACATTATGTATATAATATATATATTATGATATACCAAGAGGAAAAATAGCTTTAAATTATTAATAATTTTCTGGGATTTTACCTGGATCCCTTTGAATCTAGGTTAACCTACCAGTTTGGATGGATTATAATTGACTTTCTTTTTCCTTTCTTCCTAAATCACTGTATTACCAATACTATTCACATTTTTTTACATGATTAGAACAACTTGCACTATATAAATACAGTATGACAGTGGAGCACAAAGTAGATTTGCTATTCTTAATTCATGGGCTATTATAGTATCTTTATTTAGATGGAAAGTTATTCTAGTATCTATCATTGGGGAGATTCTGGCATGGGAAAACGTTAGTCTTTATTAGCCACTTTAATGAAAGTCTAAAGCTCTGGGAATTGTCTGATCAAAAATGTTATTTCAGGAGAAGAGCTCATGCATCTGCAAGTAGGGAATTTCAAATGCAGAAGATCATGAATCAAAGGGCATAATTTGGCTTTTAGATATTCACTTTCTGGAAAAAGGCTTTTTACCAAAATGGTTTATTTATTTTATTACACACTCTTATAAAAATGACAAGCAAAATGGCTATATAATTTTTGAGGAGGAGACATTTAGGTTTGTCATTTGTTTCCAAGAAATGTATTTCTTTATATGTGTGTGCATACATACACATATATATGCCTATGTGTACATGTAAGTATGTATGTATGTATGTATTTCATTATGTATATTATGTAGCCACAGTGTCTAAATATGACAAGAACACTCATGTTACCTCCTTGCCATCTAGGAGGTTAAAATTAATGATAAATATGCATATCTATTATAATTTCTTTGAAACCCTCAAATCTATTGATTTTATCCATTGAATTAGAAAAAAATTAAGAAACCTCCAAAGGACTTATGTAAGACAATTGATGAAATTATATTAATATTTGAAAAATGATGATTTCCTAGGTTATTTTATCGCTAAGGGAAATAATATCAAGAAATAAAATTTCTTGGTGTTTAATAACTATACAACTTCACTGACTCTTCTTAAAGCACACAGGTACACATGAGTACATAATCTATTCCCTTTCAACAAGAGATTTCATATACTCCAAAGAAGTCAAGGACAGAAAAGTCTCACATACACCAAAATATTTGAAGTAGCAATTTCTGTTGTAGCTGAGAACTAGCAATAAAATGGGTAACATATTTTTACCACAAATTATTTACAAAATATGTGAATGATGAATTCAAGGTAATTTTTGGAGGGAGAAAAGAAAGGCCTCATGCTTGAAGTGTTGTTTAAACTGAGTTTTGGAGAATACATACAAGGTATACATATACACATGTGTATATACACACATACATATCATATATGCAAATATATACATATATAAGTGTGTGTATAGGTCTACATATGTGTTTATGTGTGTGTGATTATACATACCTACATATATATATATATATATATATATATATATATATATATATATATATACACATGCATACATATGCATATATATTTGCATATTCTAAGATCAGGCCAAATAACCCAGATTTCTCTCCCTTTACTGTTTTCAGGCAGAAATAGGATCCTTATCTGGAAAGTATCTTGGGAGTCTGGCTAAAAATACACTCATTTCACAATCACTCCCCTCTTTGATTCAGCATTTCCCTCTGTCTTTTTTCGAGGTGGAATTTTGTGTCATCTTACTATTTTTCTCCTGCAGTCTATTAAACATGCTATTCTCAATAGAAATGAATTCGGAAGCTAGAAGGAAGTGTCAGCTAAATGGCAAAAATGACTCACAGGTTCTCCTTGGAAAGACAAATTAAGGAGTTAGTTTTATCAGTCCAAAGGCCTATTAACTTTTACTACCCCTCTAAAATATTTTGTTCTGCTCATTTACATTTAACACGAAGGATTCTGCATCCCCTTTACCTCCCATACTCCATCTTCATTTTAACCTTGATCTCACAACTCACAATATATGTTGAGGAATAAAGTATTTATCACAGATACATAAGAGAAAAAAATCTGTAAAATACATGTAAAAATGCTCACCTTTCATGATTCTATCCATGGATTTGTCTTGCCCACATCTAATGGAAAAATATAGTTTTTAAAATTAAATTATTTTTTAGAATTAAATTCTGGCACAATAGATGAAGATTTATAGATAAATATTGCACAGATGTGACAGCTCAAATGATGAATTGCATAAATCAAGAGCTATAAGTGATATTAAAAATACAAAAGAGGAGAAGCAAAGGTGGGTGGGCTTTACAATAAGGAGGAATTATAGGGGGACAGCAGCACTGGTCATCCTATAATGTCAATGATGGACCTTGGACCTGTATTTTCTTTGGGATAGTGAGCTTCCTGGCCAGGAAACCCTTTACCAATGCAGAATGACATTTTTCTGAACTTCATAGTCTTAGAGAGCCCACTATGCAGTGATACCAAGTTAAAATAGACACAGATTTCCTGTGCACTTAGGAGTATTCTACATGATAAGGCCTGTGGTACCAAGTTTGACACCTTTGGCCTAAAACACTGAGATTTTAAGTGACTTGCCCATGGTGACACAGCTAATATGTATTTGAGTCTGACTTGTCCAGACTTCCAAGCTAGCCTTCTATACACTTGACTATACTCTTGTTCCTTTCGTTTATATGAATAACATCTCAAAAAGGTATTTTGCTTCCTTCAAAAACTATGAGCCCAAATTATAATTTTTGATAGAAAGTAGAGTACTGGAAAGGGAGCTTCTGATTTGTCAGAACAGCTGTGTTGTAGTCATACCTTATGAACTAGTTTTGTGACCTTGGAAATATCATTTAAATTCATTGAGTTTTAGTTCCCCTAACACCATTAGGATATGGATGTAAATGGCCTCCAAGCTCCCTTGCATATATAAACTTTGTGAGTACATTTAAATCCTATCAATTTAGATAGATTAATAGAGTTCGGAGGGGCAAGATCCATATTTCATTTTGTTTGTTTGTTTTTGCTTTTTTCAAAGCATAGTGCTTTTCACATAATGAATAATTAACAAATATTTATTAAGTGAATGAAAGAGTGAATGAATTTGTATTTTAAATGAAGTCATAAGGAAAAAAAAACTTAACTAGTTTTTTTGTTTGTTGGTTTGTTTTTGCTCCATATTGCAGAACTAGAATGGATAGAAGCTGAAAAGAACAAGACTACAAATAGAAATAAAGGAAAGAATCCTAAAATTAGACTTATTCCAAAGTGGGTCCTCCCCTCACTAGAGATCTGTAACTGAAGGGTGGATGATTTCTCCTTGAAACTGTTGGGGAATAGATTCATTTTCAGGTACAAGATGGACTCTGTGGTTTCTGAGCATCTACCCAACACTGAGATTCTGTCATTTGGTTTCGTGGTTCTGTGAATGAAATTCTTGGTTCACAGTCACTTCTCTCACCCAACGTATAATACAATTACAAATTGTGATATTCACAAACGTAACTCGACACACTTAAGAGTCTACTCTTTAGCATGTCTTTCGTATGTGTGTATGTGTGTGTATGTGTGTGTGTGTGTGTTCTTTCTCCCTTTAGAGGACTGTGAGAAGGCAGGCCTCAGGATCTGGGATCACGTAACAAGGAAGGACTTTTGTCAATGCCTCCTCCCACCCCCAGCATATTGTAGGAATATAGAACCTGGAATAAGAGAGCCTGGGCTCCAGTCCCAGACTTAAAACACATTATGCAGAAGTGGACAAGGCCCTCCTCACTCATTGATTTCTTTTCCTCATCAGTAAAATGGGGGTTATCATAGTTTGGAGTAACTAATACCTAGAATTGCTGGGTATTAATTACATGGTTTGAAAAGTGTCAAGTGGTCCAGGAATACAAGCTCTAATCATCCTTAACTCTGCACTGAGCGCCATGATCACTACGCAGTTAAAACCAAAACAGAATTACCTAATTAGGAGGGACTCTAAGGAGAACAGAATTTATGAAAAGTCTCAATAAGCAAAATGTGTCCAAAGAGATTGTCCTACTTGGCCGTAATAGGGGACATGATTAGGAGCTAATTAGATACCACTGTTGCTATTACTGTAGTTGATGTTTTGCTATTTTAATACACCAATTGCATTATTTCCCTGTTGACGTCCTCCCTTATTTACCATTCAGATACCTGGACCCAAATTTGTCTCCCCAAGTTGATATACCCCAAGTATAGTATCCCAGTTCCCACCCACATGAAGAAAACTGTTCCTTTCTTTTCATCTGCATCAAGATAATTCAATAAGGTTCATACAAACATATAATCTCATTTCCCCAGACATTTTTAATTATATATATATATATATATATATATATATATATATATATACATACATATACACGTGTGTATATATATATATATATATACACACGTGTATATGTATGTATGTATATATATACACGTATATATAAGTATATATGGAATGTCCCATTCTGCCTTGTCCAAAGCTTTTCCATTTAGTGTGACTCTTCTTTTTTTTTTTTTTTTTTAAATACATTTATTTAACTTTTTACATTCATTTTCACAAGATTTTGGGTTCCAAAATTTTCTCCCCATTAGTCCCCTCCCCCCTCCCCAATACACTGGACATTCTAATTACCCATATCACCAATCTGCCCTCTCTTCTATCATCCCTCCCTTCCCTTACCCCATCTTCTCTTTTGTCCTGTAGGGCTAGATAACTTTCTATTCCCC
>JAQQSK010015260.1:0-10842 GCA_028658325.1 Potorous gilbertii
TTAAGAAGACATTTGATATTTATAAGACATTCTTTGAAATCAGAAATGGTTTCATTTTTGTCATGCATCCCCAGCACCAGACAAATAGTAGGTAATCAATAAAAGCTTATTAACTGGCTGATTCATTGCTTAATTCTCTGGAAATGGGAAGTGGGAAGCATATTGTACCAAAAGAAAATTGCCCCAAACAAAGAAAAACTAAACCAAACAAGGGCAGCATAGTGCAGTAGATAATCCTGGACTAGAAGCTAGGAATACCTACATTCCAGTTCTTTCTCTGACATTTACTAGCTGTTACTTTGGGCAAATCACTTTCCTTCACTGGACTTCACTATCCTCACCTGGAAAATGAGGGGGTTAGATTGAATGATCTTTGAGGTCCCTTCCAACTTGAAATCTGTGCTTCTATAATCCTATAACAGTGGTGGGTGCTAGGTAAGCCAAAAGAAATGTATTATGGTTGACTTATTGCTTTCTAGCTCAAAGAAGAGAGGTTAAGAGCCTGGGTCAACAGTAAAGTCCAAAGCAAGCTCATGTCTTAGCTTGAAACCCTTCATATTAGTGAAGTTGCCTCATCTTAGTGAAGTATAAAAAAACTGACTTTCCCATAAGATGCTTTGGGTCCAAATCTCAACAGTCATGTGTCTTTGGGTTTATTCTTTTATCTCTTAAAGTCTCAGTTTCTGTGTCTATGAAATGGAGAGGATGATGCTTTCCCTATGTACCTCACAGAGTAATTGAAGTAATTGAGGTACAATTGTAAGCTTAGACTCCATGTAATGATGATAGTAATCTATTTGAAAGAAATATGGAATTTTGGTGAATGTCAAGTTCACTATGAGGAAACACTCTAATATGGCAACTGAAAAAACTCCTCTTATCTCAGGCTGTGTTTCAAAAGACAAGACTTCAAGGTACAAGATAGAGATTGCGCTAATGGATTCTGCCTTAGACCATGGCTACCGAGCTTGGCTTTGTTCAGTTCTTTTAGGAAAGATATTGAGGGACTACAGAGCACCTGGCAAAAGGCAACTAGAATGATGGAGGGTCTTAGATCTAATAAAGGCTAATACACTATGAGGATTGAGTGAAGAAACTAAGGGTGTTCAGCCTGAAGAAGAGACAATTCAGAGGATAAATGAGAGTTGTCTTCAAGAAATTGAAGGGCTGTCATATGATAACAAACTTGACTTGTTCTGCTCAGCGATGGAAAGGAGAACTGGGAACAATGGGGGCAAGTGGTGGAGAGGCAGATGTGGGCTCATTATAAAGAAAAATTTCCCATTAAAACTATCCCAAAGTGGAACGGGTTGGCCCAAGAGGCAGCAGAATCTCCTTCGCTACAGATTTCTAAGCAAAGATTCGGTTATTATTGTCAGGCATGTCATAATGTGGATCCTTTTTCAAGTATGCTTTGGACTAGATAGCAGTTCTTAACCTCTGGTCTGGTGAAGCCTGTGGACCTCTTCTCAGAATCATGTTTTCTAATTTATAAAGCAAGATACACAGGATTTCAGTTATATTGAAACATATTTATCAAATATTACCCCCTTAAACATTTATGGACTTAAGGTTGAGTCCCTGGATGAGTTCTGAGATCCCTTTCAACTCAGAAACTCTGTCATTTTGTAGTGATAATGACCATAGTGATGTTGACAGTGGTGGTGGTTATGGTGCCAATGGTGCCATTGGGGTTGATAATGGTGATGTTGAAATATACTTTGTGGTAATGCAGGTTAGCTAGGTGGTGTAGTAAATAGAGTGCCAGGCCCAGAGTCAGGAAGATTAATCTTCTTGAGTTCAAATCTGGTTTCAGACACTAGCTGTGTGACCCTGGACAAGTCATTTAACCCTCTCTGCTTTGATTTCCTCATGTGTAAAATGAGCTGGAGATGGGAATGGCAAACCACTTCAGTATTTCTGCCAAGACAACCCCAAATAAGGTCACAAAGAATCAAACTAAACTGAAAAACAACTGAACGAGAACAAGGGCACATAATATTTTCAATAGTATTAAAATTAGATCTTGCTCATAATATGACTTTTTCCAGTGACTTGTTTCTCCTTTCAACCAGGATCCATGGGTTAGTGACTGCCAACAGTAGAATATCAACAAAATCTGTAGACAAGAATGCTGTTACCATGCTTCCCTTCAATTGGACAACAGGATGTTGAACTCCAGGGAATTCATTTCAGAAGAATGAAAGGCTCACAATTGCCCTTTTTATTTGGACCAATAGCAATGCACCCAAAGCCTTGTTTGGTCTTTTGTATGCAGGATAATTATATGCCCACAGAATTCTTTAGGCCGCAGGTGAAAATCATTTTCCTTAGGTAATCTTGCAACATGAATGACTTATAATGGCATCATAATGAGCATCTGGGTATAACATGCATTTAAATTGTTTTCTTATCTTGTCCTCATAATATAGGGGCGTCTTAATGGCAGTCAGGAGGTTTTCTGAGATGCTGAATTCAAAGCAATTTTCCTACGTAATGATATTGTCACGGGTTCATCATTAAAATTCCTTTTGCCATCATAATTCTTGCTTGCTGACAGCTCATTGACACCTTAATCATTCCTACTTATTTTTGCATCTCTTTGTGAACTTCTGAGATGACATTTGAGTCTTTATGATGAAAAAAGATTTTTCCAATCAAGCAAACAGAACCTAGTGTTTCTTAATGATGGGCTCAGAGCAAAAGATCATTGATTCATTTAGACAGGTTCTGTGAATGCAAAACCTTGGGGGCCTTTCCGTGCAGGCCATATAACAATGTTAGCCTAACTCCCTGTATTCTCTGCAGATAAAGTCTTTCCCAACTACTATTGATGTAGGATGGAAGGAGAACCACAGGAAGGCAGAATTCAAAAGATAATAGCTTCAGATCAATGACCTGGCCAACTTCCCCGAGGTTGTAGATGGAATCACCAGAATTTGAACCCTCCAGATTCTTTAACTCCAAATAGAGTGTACCTTCCATAATATAGCACTTATTCAATCCAATAAAAAATTAATCTATAATCCTATTCCAAAGTTCCACACACAGTTAAATATAGCCTTGAGGGCCAACTCTGTGAAGGGTACAATTATGAGGATCCCTAGATAGCTCCCAAAACCAACAAGATGTGGATGGAAGGAGTTTACATTCTAGAAGGGGAAGGGGTGGGGAAGGAAACAGGTTTTTATGAAAAACCCACTACGTGTCAGGTACTGTTCTAAGTATTTTACACATATCTTATTTGTAAATCGGTCAGAGTAGACTTAGAAAACTTACACCTGTTGCTAACTTCCTCAGACCCATAATTCCATTCATTCAGGGGTCAGGGATGGGAAGCAATATCAGATAGACACATATTTTGCTCTTAGATCTTTAATTAGTCCGAGTTATCTAGATTATTAGGTAGCTAGGTGGTTAATGGATAGAGTGTTGGACTGGGAGTCAGGAAGACCTGAATTTGAATCTTGCCTCAGTCACTTACTATTTTCATTAGTTACTTGTTAATTTTTACCAGTTTGGGGCAAATCACGTAACCTATTTCATCCTCTGTTAACTTATCTGTAAAATGGGAGTAACAAAAATGCCTGTGTTGAAGAATTGTTGTAAGGCTCAAATGAGATAATGTATGTAATCAATCAATCAATAAACATTTATTAAACACCTATTAAAGTACCTTACAAATATTGAAGTGCATAAATGCTAGGTATTATTTTTATTATTGCATTAAATCTCAATGACTTGGAGAAGGGGTCAGGAAGTCTCAGTGTTTAGAAATTTTTACTTACAGAATACTTAATACTTCTAGTATCCAAAGATGAAACCAGGACGCAATTTTGACTAGTAAAAGTCCGGACTTAATCAAGAAGAATGATTTCTGTTCATTTCAATTCAACAAGCATTTTTAATCACCCACTGTGTGCTCTGGTTCAGGTTCTCATCCACTCATGCCCAGATTATTTCAATAATCTCCAGGTTGGTCTCTCAGCCTCGTGTTTCCCATTCTAATCCATCCTCCATTCATCTGGGAAAGAGATTTTCCAAAAGCACAAGTCTGACTATGTTGTCACTGTCCTGTCCCCCCCCTCCCCACAAAGGAGTCTAGTGACCTCCTATGACCTCCAGGATTGAATAGGATCAGACCTCTGTTTGGCTTTTAAAATCCTTCACAACCTTCCTGCCTTTCAGTCATCTTATACTCTCCTCCCTCTAGAACTCTACATATCTCAAATCCCACCTTCTATAAGAAGCTTATTCTAATACCCCCACCTTCTCCAACCCGCCACGTAGGGCCTTCTTTTATCTACTCTGTCTGTACTTTGTTTGAACCTAGTTATTTGTTTAAGAACATAAGCTCTTGTGGGCAGAAAGCATGTTTTTGCCTTTCCCAAGTGCTCAGCACACAATAAGTATTCAGTCAATGCTCATGGACTTCCTGTCTGCCCGTCATTGTTAGGTGATGGGGAGATAAATGCAAAAAAAATGGACAATTTTTGTCCTCCAGTAGCTTGTTTGAGTGGGTTTAATAGGAAGAAATAAAAAGCCTGGATCATAGATAAATAAATGCAAACAATATGCAAAATAAATACAAAGTATTTTCAGGATTCAAGGAGAGTGCTCCATATATGTGTGTATACAGGGTATCCCCCAAAGTTTTAATGCAGTTTTCAGCTAAAACATGGGGGATTGCCCTGTATGTGTACCTTTGCATGCAAGTGTATGCCTATATACATTTGTATTTCTTCCTTGAGAAAGAGATCTGTTCCTCCCTTGCCTTCTCTCTACACATAGGATTCCTATTTGCCTTCCCTGGGAGATAGAAAGGAATATTCCCTTCTCCATTAGCTCAGTCATTTCTTTTTTCTGTCTGGTTTATGTCTGTTAAAAGCAACTTGCCTGTGGCTTCCTATAATGGTGTATAGACTGCTGTAGAGATGGTCTTCATTCGGACTAGGAGGTAACACACAGGTTAATTACTGTGTATGGTCCTATGGTGTTCTGAACTTCTGTGTGGGCCACTCTTTATATCTTGAAGAAAAACAGTCACGAAAGGACAAAGATAGAAAGCCTCGATGCAACACCTTGACTTGGTTACTGTTCTCTTCTTGTTGTTTTCCCATATTGTCTCCCACTTTGTTTCCTTTCCTTCTTGGTAAGAACTCAAAAAAAAAATCATCAAAAATGCAGGGGCAGCGGACAATTGGAAACAGATCCCAAGTCATTGCAGCAAATGGGAGGAAGTTGGGGGCACCCCCTGCATGTTCAGTCTGTTGAGAGGGGACTTGTCATCACTTCTGGCAGATTCCCTGACCCGGCAGAATATAGAGCGGTGCTCCTGAAATCCAAATGAGTTTTCCCAAAATTAATCACTAAGGTTGGTTGAAGCATCTCCTCATCAGTATTCAGCAACTCTGCCACAAGATGAAAGAGGGAAGAAAAACCTCCTCAGGAGGAGAGGAAATAGAAGGAGCCTTATCTGAGACCAAATGCTGCCATCATTTACTCATCCCCAACTCCCATTGACTTCAATCAGGGCCAGCCTATCACCAGGAAGAAATTAGCCTTAGGACAGAATTTTGGATTTCTCTAATAGCATTACAAGAGGATCAAGGCTTATAATAATGAGTTTAGTATCTTGCATGCAAGAGGAAGCATTGGGTAGCAGCAAGTTTTAAAAGATGCTGTGGGCTTAGGGAATTTGATATTTCTTGGGGATGCTGCGAAAAAGGTTTCATAACAAATGAATATGTACATATGAATGCATCATTGGGGGAGCAACACTGAGAAATTAAATGACTTCATCCCAGAAGTTGGAATTGTTTTCTGTGTCTGGTACCCAGGACAAAGATAATCGATGAAGATGGTGTTAGAAATGATGGTAACACTGATAATGAGGCTTGCATAGTACTTTACAAATATGATCTTATTTGATCCTAATAAAAATTCTTAAAGGTAGCTGTCCTTATTATCCATACACTTAGAGATGAAGAAGCTGAGGTATATACAGCTATGGTACCTGAGACCTCATTTGAACAGAGGACTTACTGAGGTCCAGTGTGCTCTGCTGCCCACCAAGTGGCAGCTATCTGACATGTGAGGAAGCCTTTGTTAACATTTTTCCCTACTCTCCCCTCCCATGACCACTATCTTACTTCAGTTCCCCCCACGTTGCAGCCCCTACCCCCCCCCACCCCTCCCTGGCCTCTTGCGCTATTGCAGCAGTCTCCTCATTAAGTTCCATGCTTCTGGGGGCTCACCATCTCTGATCTATCTTCTGCACAGCTACTTACTTGAGATTCCTAACAGATGGGTCACTCCTCTGCTCAACATACTTGAGTTATTCTATATTTCAGATAAAATGAAAACTTCTTAGTCTAATATTTTAAAACCCTCATCATCTGTCTGACTTTGGTCTGTCTTGCCAGTCTGATTTTGCTGCCTTCCCTGTCACAACTTGATCTTCCAGCAGAACTGGAATCCTGGCTTTCTCCTTTACATAACACTTCATTTCCCAAGCTGGGCATGTGCATAGGCTTTGTGTCTGTGCCTAAAATTCTAAGCCTCCTCATCACCTCTGGGTCCTGAAATCCTCAGCGCCCTCCAAGGCTTGGACCAGAAACTACCCTTTAGCCCAGGCCTTTTCTGAATCTCTTATTGTTTGTGCCCTGCCCACACCTACCCCCATGACTGGGTCTTTATTTTATTTCTTGCCTGTAATTAATTATGTGTGTACCTGTAATTCTGCGGCAGTAAAATATAAGTTTATTGAAGGCAGGCAGGCAAGAATTTTTAAATTTCTGTGTATCCCCAGTCCCTACAGCACACTGGCACTCTGTTTTTTTTTTGTTTTTTAAATCAGATTCCATTTCATCCTTATAGGGAACTCCCACTACCCAAACAGATCATCCATTTTTTCCTTCCTTCCTTCCTTCCTTCCTTCCTTCCTTCCTTCCTTCCTTCCTTCCTCACTGGGGGGTTAGGTGATTTGCTAGGGTCACACACTTTTGCTGTGGCAGAGGAGGGACTTAAACTCAGATTTTCTTAACTCTGAGTCAGACTCTGTAGTCACTGCTCCATTTTTCCTTTTGGACACTGAATAGATGATTACTAAATAAATGCTTGTCAAATTGTCAAGGTCAAGGCGAATTTTACCTTCAGCTGAATTAGCTTTCCCTCTACACATTGCTATGGGAATGATAAAGGACGCTAATAGAGGTGGCCTCTGTCCAGCCTTCCTGGGTCATAATCTCTTTCCCTCTCAGATCTTCTATACTTCCTCCATCTTCTGTCTTCTCTCTTCAGTGACTGCTCCACTCCCATTCCTGGGGATCAGATGCAGAGTCACAGAGATTAGTCAGGGGGGTGAGGGAAGTTGAGTAAAGCAACAAGGGTTGGCCTGGCAGAATTCCCTGGAGCATCCAAGAACTGGCAAAGGGCCAGCAAGCTGGTGTCAGGGTGCAGATCTACTCCTTCCTGTCCTCATCTCACAGCTGCTCCTCAGCTTTCAGGGCCCCTTCTGCTCTGCCTGCAGCTCCACCTGGCTAGGGAAAGTCAGGTTGTCTGCCCCTCTGCCCCCTTTTGCTTTCAGGGCATTAGGAAGGCCAGGGTTTTTCCCAAACTCTAAATCTGAATCCTGAACCCTTTAAAACATGGAATCTGTGAAATTCTTCTCTCTGTCTGTCCTTTCTTTTGGTTCTCTCTCTTTGTTCATTCTCTATTTGTGTTCTGCCTTTCTCTCCTCTAGCTCTCTTCTCTTTGTTCTCTCTCTCCTCCTTTCTGTTTTTTCTTTCTCTGTTCTCTCTCTCTATCTGCCTCTCCCACACACTCATATACAGAGAGTGACTCATATATATGTGCTGCTCTGTTCCTGACAGAAGTGAATCAAGGATTAAAAAAAAAAAGATAAGGCAAAGCAGCTTATTAAGTCAGGCTACAGATAACAGAGAAAATCAGAATATGGCCTCATCACAGTTTGACACCCACACCTGATCAGAGTCAGGAGAGGAGAGAGAGATGGAATAGAAAAGCACGTTATAAGCCATCAGCTTCAATTAAACGCTCTCTGGCATGCGTGAGGACATGCTGGGCCAGCCTCCTTCCTTGGATCCAACTTCCACAAACCTAGATGTTGGCTTATTATTTTCAGCACCTTTATGGCAGCTGACCCAGAAGCTCTGATAAAGCCCACCTCTTTCCTCCCATCCTTGGAATTCTTGATATTGTTTGATTCTGATTGGGATTCAGTTCATATCAATTCAAATCAGTTCAGCTCAATTTAAGAAGCCTCTACTGAGCCCCTACTATGTACTGGGGATTACAAGGCAAAAATGAAGCTGTCCTTGTCCTCGGGGACAATATTCTGCTGGGGGTGGTGGTGGCGATGGAGGTGGCGGTGGAGGTGGTGGTAGCAATGGCAGATTTCCCCGTCCTGGTTTGCATGATTGTTCTGAATTCCCTGTTCTCTTTGGGCTTCAGTGAATTAGAATGAAGAGAGTCCATCCATGAACACATATAGACAATGCTTGCTCTACTTCTAGCCCGATGCTAAATGGCCTGGGAGACACAACACCAAAGAAGGATTTCTTATTGCCCCCTTGGAGCCTTATTTTGCCTTTTGGGGGAGATGTGGTATACAAGGATAATGGGATAATTGCTGCTATTATGTGAGAAAAGATGAGGACCAGATTCTTACAGAGATCAAAGCAACTGGAGTCCAGAGGAAGGAGGGGTCACATAGTATTGGGAAAGTAAGGAAGACCTTAGAGAGGAAGTAGGATCTGAATTTGTCTTAAAGAGTGAAAGTCCTATGATTTTTTTGGTAAGCCAAGAAGATAGAGAATGGGCCAAGGTGCTTGGAAGAATTAATTGGCTGGGGAGGAAGCAGTAAGAGAGTTAGTGGATGGACTGTTGCACTTAAAGACAAGAAACTTGGCTTCATACCCTGCTGCCTTTAAATCCTGTTTCCTCATCTGTAAAATGAAGACGATAATATTTGCATTACTTGCCTCATAGGATTGGGAGGACAGGGCTTTACAAACCAGAAATTCTGTAATTATTTAGTCACTATTAATTTTTCCACACCTTCCTTTTATGAATTATATGTTGAATGGTACAGTGGATAGGGTGCTGGATTCAGTCTCTAGGTCATAGGTTCAAAACCTACCTCTGATACTTTCTAGCTGTGTGACCATGGGCAAATTATTTAAGTTTTTTGAGGCTCGGTTTCCTCATCTTTTTAGTGTCTGGGGTTACCACCTCTCCCCAGTTTATGTTTTGAGTTCTCAAGATAAGGTTACTCCAGATTTGAGATACTTGGTAAAGCTGCAACCACTTAAAATCATCACTCACAGATTCCTACCAATTTATTTACTATTGAGAGTTGTCCAGAGAACATAATTAGATCAAAGTAAAAAGATTTAATGAAATAGAACAGTTTTTTAAAGTATCAATAAACATTCTCCCCCTACGTATCAAAATATGGGCTCAGGGCATGCATGTGGAAAGACAGTTCAGGCCATTTGTGTTGTGGGTCACCAGGTCCCCGCCTGGCGATGTCCTCATACTGTCCCTTCAGGACCAGCCTCTTTATTTGTTGCTTGTGGCTCACATATCCTCTACTGAGTCCTGCTGAGTTCCCATGATTCACAGCCTGATGCACTGTGTCTCTTACGTGCTGCTCTGTGGTTCTTGTGGCTACTCCTGGTCACTGTCAGACTCCATTGTGAATTTGCTCAGCTTCTCTGCTTCTAGTATCTGCCTTCAGATGGAGTTCTTGCCTAGGGTATGACTTCATCATCATGAGAAGAGTGGACTCTGCCATACTCTTTTAGTTTGGAGTCCAGATGTTTTCTATAATGCTTTTAGAAGACCAGACATCTTTAACATACTCAGTCATCACACTAAGGATCTAGGAGAACAGCCAAGCAAGCAACCTTCTTGTATCTTTCCCCTTAAGGATCCTTTTGTTGTCTGGGCTACAATAGGCTTTTTCTCTTCATCTGGTGAATCTTTGCCCCAAGTGTTAAGCTCTTTAAAATACAGAGCAGTTTAAAATATTTCTTTGGAAGAAACTAGGCTACTTCTGTCCTTAGGCTAGATATGCTTTTTGTACTGAACTTTCTGGGCGTCTGGTACCTCTCCATTAACATTTCACTTTTTGTTTAGGGCAAGTATTCCTTGTGCCTCCTATTTTTAATTTCTGAAGTAGACTCTTCTAATTAGCATGAGCTCAAGATACTGCCATCCTAATGAAATGCCAGGGTTATCAGCATGTAGGATCCTCCAGTTTTTCAATCCCCAATCCCCTTCTTCTCTCCTATGTAGATGAATGGGTGTCTAGAGTTAGGATCAAAGCATAGAGGCACAAGTAAGTCTGGTAAAGCTGACTAAGCCTGGGTAAGGTGGTTGATATACGACTTCTTCTCTAACCATATTTTAGCCTTTTTCTCCAGTTCTCTCACTCTCCTCTATTGGAAGTTCATGAAAGCAGAAACTTTGGCGCTTTATTTTCTTGTCTATCCTTCCCCCTCACCCCTTTTATACGATGGAGCATCATGACTTCTAAGCTTCTTTATGGACCATGGAGAATAACAGGCTACTGTTCCGGCTGGCAGGGAAGCAATCAATAACCTTTTTTCTTTCCTTTTCCATCTTTACCTATTTTCTGTTAGGAGCTAGAAACTCGGCATGGCCTCCTGACAAGTTATGCTAACTAGACCTTGGAGCAATAATCCTATATAAAATAGGTTCATACATTTAAAATTAGAAGCTCAGACCTCAGAGCTCATCTAGTTTAATTCTCTAATGATGAAACTGAGGCACACTAAGGGAGTGTGACTTGCC
>JAQQSK010015261.1:0-10841 GCA_028658325.1 Potorous gilbertii
GTTTTGGATGTAGAAACCTTGACTTTCATGTCTTCATCTTATGGTATGCTGCATTCTTACTCATCTGAAAGAATGGAAGAAAATACCTTTTTACCAAGAAAGCAACCTTCTATTGTCTTATTTTTTCCCTTTTTTGGGCACTTTCCCAGCCAGTTACTTGACTTTTGAGTATTTTGTCAAGTGGAGGGTGTACTGTTGGGACCTGTAAGGTCTCAGTTCAAAGTGACTCAATCAAGGGAGTGGAGTTTACTCCTCTCCTGGCCTACTCTGATCTGGGAACAATCAGAAGCCCTCTCTTCTGCTCAGGATCTGTGAGTAGGATTCCCTCTTCAGAGCCTCCACCAGTTCTACCATGCCTGCTCCTCCTCACTTCAGGACCACCACTCACGACTGAGACCCAGATCAGCTGCTTGAGTTCCTCAGGGTTTTTTGGCTGAGGGCTCCAATCATGGACACTGTTGCCTCCCTGGGCCTGGGACTGGGACCAGGCCTCATAGCCCCCTCACTTAGGTGAAAGGGCTTTCTCACTAACTTTTGAAGCTGTCTTTGGCATTTGTGGGTTGAGAAATCTGGTAAAGACAGCTGCTATCTGTGATTCCACACCTTGTAGCCTGCTCTTTGTAGCCAGCATGGCCCAGGCTGGGCTGTGACCCACTCTGAGTCAGGTGTGATAGACCTTTCCTGTAGGCCTTCCAGGGTGTCTTGTACTGGAAATCTCTTTTATTCTGTAGCTTTGTGGCTTTTGCTGCTCTAGAATTTGTTTAGAGTCATTTACTATGGGCTAAGAGCTAGAGCAGGTCTGTCTTTCTTCTCTACCATCTTGACTTCGCACCATTCCCCAAAAGTCGTTTTCTATTTAGCTGTGGTCTTTTCATCAGGAATTGTTGTAAATCCTCTATTTCCTTAAATATTTGTTTTTTTCCTTAAGGGACTAAACAGTTTTGCCAGACAGATTATTTTTTGTTATGATCCCAGCTCTTTTGCTTTCCAGAATAGTATATTCTAAGCCCTTCACTTATTTAATGTGGAACCTGCCAAATTTTATGTGATCCTGACTATATATTTCTCTTCATTTCATTTTCCACTCTGTTCCTATATCAAGTTAAATTTTAAAAAAATATATTGCCATTTTATTATGTTACATTCATCCATTTACAGAATTTGCTCATAACATAAAGTATAATTGATTAAAACAAACCAGCATATCAGAAACGTGTGACACCACATATACTTATAGTCCATCATTTATTGTAAGGGGAAGGAGGAATGCTTTATCATCAGTTCTCTGAAGTCTGAAGTTTGATCACTAAATTGATATGAATTTGAATTTTTTTAATACTGTTTTACTTAGCGTTATTTTCACCATCATGTACATTATTTTCTTTGTTCTATTTACTTTGTCCTTTATCAGTTCTTAGAAGTCTTTGAAAATTTCTCTGATTATTCATATTGATTATATTTTATGACATAATCATAAGTCACCATATTCATATAGTACAGTTAAGCAAATTAAGTTCTTCACCATTACAAACACTGATGTTATCAGTAATTTTCTCGCTATGTCTTTCTTTCACCTCCTTGGTCAAAGCAGTGATTTGTTCAGTAATGAAATCACATTTATAGAATTTTAAAACTTTTTAATTGCTTTCCACGATGTTTTCACTAATTTATAGCTCTACTCACTAAGCAATAATGCAACTGTATATTCACCGTCTAACAAAATAACATTTTCAGCTTCATCATCTTTGCTAACCTAATGGATATGAGGTAACTTCCTTACTTAACTCCTCATAGTTGTTTAAATTTATATTTCCCTTCATGTGGAAGGAATTAGTCAGAGTCCATGCATTATGCCCAAGTATAGAACACCTGATAGATAATCTCCATATGGGCTTTGGATAATGGTCAGACATTCTATAACATTCTATACATTCTAAACATTCTATAACAGACGTTCTGGTTTTAGTCAGACCATCATGTGTTTAAGGGGATCCTCAGTGCAATGACAATGGAACCAGAACTGGGCTGTATTCAAGCAAAGCATAAGTCAATCCAGGTCTGATCTTTTTTTTTCTACTTCTTCTTGTCTGGAAATATTCTGGTAAATGCAGAGAGACAATAATATAAATAGAGAGGTCTTAGGCCTTTCTCATCTGTGTCTAACATGTGACACGGTAATATTCTCTTGTTTTTGATTTATCTGTTTATCATCTGTCTGTCATCTATCTATCTATCTACCTATCTATCTAGCTAGCTATCTATCTATCATCTATCTATCTATCATCAGTAAGTGGAAAAATATATTGATTAAATCTTGTGATTTTTGAAAAGTCAAGACAGCTAGCTAATCAGATTCCAGACATGAAGTCCATATCAAATTTTGTGGCTAACAAGTTGGCCATAGAGGCTCTGAGGTGAGGAATGGCTTTGGGATCATGATTTTTAGATAGGGATTTATCTAGCAATGATGCCACATTTGTATATGAACTTGGTACAAACAATGTTATAGAGAAACTGTACTAAGTCTGAGTTCACTGACCTGAGGGACAGAATTGTCAAAGAGACCCAGGTATTTAGGCAAAATGTTTGTACTTCTGTTCTTGTTATATCTTCAGAGTAGATATTCCTTTGTAAAAAAAATGATGTTAATTAGGTAAAGTGAAGTGAAATTAATTGGTAGTTAATAATATGGGTGGGTAGAGATGTCAATTAAATTGAAATAGAAACTTGAGCCATGGTATTATAGAAATCCAATATTTCTCCTCAGGGGTACTCTTACCTCATTCTGAGGGAGTGTGGCCCTCAGAATTGCTATACATTATTCCATTTGGATAATTCTTTCATGTGGTTATTGAGTTTATATTTTTTCCTTTTACATTTTTCTGTTCATATATTTTGATCATTTTTCTATATAGTTATATTAATATCTCATAAGAGTGAATATAAGACCTATGTCAGAGATATTTGCTTAAATATTTTTTCTATTGAGAACTTCTTTACTTAATCTGGTTGTATTAAATTTGTTCATAAAATATATTTAATTTTATGTAATTGAAATGTTTTATTTTATCTTCTCTAATTACCTCTGTGTAGTGTTTGGTTAAGAATACTCTCCCTATCTATAATTGTATGAAGTAAGTATTTCTTTTAAAAAATTATATGACTTGCTATTGTTGTTGTTGTGTAGCTTAGATGAACATTTCTAGATTATTATAGTATATAGTATAAAATGTTGTTCTAAACTTTTTTTGCCCACCACATTTCCAGTTCCCAGTTTTTATTGGATAGTGAATATTTACATGGGTAATTTACATTCTTAGGTTTATTGAACTAGTACTAGGTTGGTATTTTCAATTGCTTCCTGGTCTTTAGTGGTCAAAACCAACTAGTTTTGATGATTATTAGTTTATGCTCTAAATTTAAATCTGGCATTGATATGCTTTCTTTATTTTCACTATTTTTAGTCATCAGTTGGTTTTTTTTGAGATTCTTGATCTTTAGTTTCCTCAAAACGAATTTTATTTTGTCAAGGTCTAGGAAGTAATTCTGTGTTTTTTAGTTTTAGAACTGAATCTGTAAATTGAATTATCTAATATCATGATTTTGATTTTGTTAGTTATCACTCAACCATAAATAATGGTTCTTTCTAATTAATTAAATGTATGTGCAGTATATTATTTCATATTACATATTGGCTTAGTTTGGTGGATCTTGTCAAATTCATTATAGGATTTCTATGTCCCTTTATCCTCTACAATGAATGTCTCAGTGCCAATGAATATCATTTTACTCATATTTATCATGAGAATGACAAAAGAACATGATCAAATATCCCATGAAATAATGTTTCTTCTTGTACTTGGTTACATGATGAAATTAATTCCTTTGACTCTTCATTTGTCTCCTCATTGAGATATTTCCAGACAGTCTTTCTGAGATGCACAACTTCCCTTTGCCTTCTGGTTTCATTTCTAGTGGAAATTAATCATATGGTTCAGTTCCTTTAGTAATTAACATGTTTTAATTGATAATAATATAAGGATTTCCCTTTGGTGAACACATTCATATTTATTTATGGTTTATAAACTGTGATTCTCAGCACCCTTTCTGCCTTTTTTGGTCACACTATCATTCTCATTGCACAATTAGAAGGGAACCACAGGAGACTGAGAGCCATTTTGTATTGTTGTTGGATTCACAGGATGCCATGACCAAAGAAAGCATTTTCACACTCAGATATATGGGTATTGAACCTCTCTATATTTCATGAGTCTGTTGTACATACAGTATATAGCAATTCATCATCAATTTTTTTCCAACTTGTTAGTATGTATCCTAGCATAAGCTTAGGTAGTACAGCCTTACCCAAACCAGAGTTACATTGATACCATAATCATGCATTCAAATAGAAGCAACTTATTTTTAAGGGATACTTTGAACATATAAATATAAATATTTAAGTAAGCCAGACTAAAATTAACCCTTGAGTCATAGACTTGGTACCAATCTGGCATCATAGCATGATACAATATCTTTGAGCATATTTTGGTATGACATATTTTATATATATAGATATATATAACAAATATTGAAAATTTTATCTGAATATGTGTGCTACAGCAAAACTCTACAATTATATGACTCTCATAATAGAGGTTTCAAACTTAGTTCAGAATAAGTCTTTTGAAACATAACTACCAAAATCTTATATAAGACAGTTGGTGGACATTATTTCACTCCTCTAATACAAGTATTATTGAAGAGATTTCCATGTATATTATTGCAGATTCATTAAATAGTATTTGTTGAATCTGCCCTTCAATACATATTTCACTTTTTTGAAAAATTCAGTCAAATCACATTTTAAGAGCCTTAATGTTGATCAGTGACTGGTGTAAAACTTCTTCAACCATGTTTTTAAAATTGATCAGTACAAACTATCTGTACAAGAGTCGTTTAAAACAAAAGGCTCATCTGAATCTTTGTTGATCATGCCGCCAAATAGACAACCTTTAGTTGATCAGTTTAATCAAATACCTAAGGTTGAAATGCTTATAGAAAATAGAAATGAAAATAAATATATGTTCTGTAAGACTTATAATTGTTAGGTTATGAAAGTGGAAGATATTTTGAATATTATCTAACCCAAAGTCCATCTTCTTTTAAAAAAAACTTTAAGTGACTTGTTCAATGTCGCACAGCAATGTAGAGCTTGAATTCTCTCAAATACCAGTTCTATGTTATTTCTACTTTGCTTCTTTTCCCTAAAACTGGTTATATATACTTGTACAATGCATTTGATTGTTTAGAAAATATGCTGCTGATCATGAGAGTGCTACTGAGGATAATTGATGATCATCATAAAATAATTTCGATTTTTCCCTTTAAAAATACCTTGACTTTTTAAAAAAAAAAGAGGATGAAATTGAGATGGAAGTATGAGAAATAGAAAGGAGAAAGTACAAAGTAACACTTAATTTTATTGATTCCTCACATCCAGGTACATACATGCTTCTCCAGCTAGGAAGTACTAGCCCTGTCAGCAGCAAATCTGTTCTTCCTTCTTTCTTTTTTCCTTTGCCATCTTGGACAGCTAGGTGGTGCAGTGGATAGAGCACCAGTGCAGGAGTAGGAGGACCTGAGTTCAAATCTCACCTCAGACCCTTGACACTCACTAGCTGTGTGACCTTGGGCAAGTCACTTAACCCCATTTGCCTGATTCTGGGTCATCTCCAGTCATCCTGATAAATATCTATTTGATCACTGGATTCAGATGACTCTGGAGGAGAAGTGAAGCTGGTGACTTGCACAGCCCTCTCTTACTCAAAACAAAATCAAGTGCAAATCATGTCATCATTTCTCTGATGGCATGGTCTTCTTCGGCAACGAAGGATGAACACATTTGTTCCTTTACATTGACCCAAGCTCCTATGATCAAATACTCAGCATTTCTTTAGTCTGATTTCTGCTGAAATATAGGCAAATCTTTAGTCTTCCATTTATCCCAGAACACATCATTAATTTAAGTCAATGCAGCAAGCACATATTATGTGGAAAACACTGTGCTATATATCATAGATATAATGGTGAAAAAATAAGATAATCCTATATATTTGTGGACTTTGCCCACAGTATCAAAGTAAAAAAAAAGAGAAAGGGTAGAGGATAGAAAAAGATACTCCACTTAGATTATGGAGAGTGTAGTATATAGAGAGGTGAATTTGTTGTCTTGAAAAGCTGTATTCTCTTCTCACCTCTGATTTTTACTAGTTATGTGATGATGAGAAACTCAATCTCTCTAGGTCTTAGTTTTCTCATCAATAAAATTAAATGATTGAATTAGATTTCCTCTAAGGTCCCTTCCAGTTCTAAATATATTGGTCAATGGATTCTCCTTTTACATTTTTACTTTGTACCTCTAATGCTTAGATAATAGTAGGCACTTGAAAAAATTTTGATAAATTGTCTTGAAACGAATTATTAGTAATAAAAAAACCCACAGGAAACCTTTAAAATTCTTTGAGCACTTGTTTTAGGGACAAGAATATAGGGGAGATTGTAAGATTGTCTTTTATTCTGTCATTGACCACAGAAGGAGAAACTCTGTGGTCTGAAGAGTTTGAGGGTCACAGTAGAAAGAGAAAATCCCAGGGCTGGTGGATTAAAAGATGAGCAACCAGGAAATTGACCAGCAAAGGTCTTATTCCTCTCCAAATAGTAAAGAGAAATGTAGTAGTATAAAATCATGTAATAATATAGCTTATGGTACTGTATGGTTTGATGTGATTGGGAAAAAATACAAACATTGGCAGTCAAACAAACGGGGCTGTGTCCCAGCTCTATCACTAATTCTCTATGACTTTAGAACAATCATTTCATCTCTTTGGGTCTCACTTTTTTAATCTGTAAAATCAGGAATTTCAACTGAATGAAATCATATTCCATTCTATTTCTAACATTCTATGATACATTTTATGTACTTTCACAGGACTAATGATGTCTTCTGAGATATTGTCCTCAAATGAGAAGCAGTCTATAACAGCTATTGAAGTCAATGCTAGAGACAAGAAGACCTGGGTTCAAGGCCTACTTCTTATACATACAAACTTTCTGACCAAGGACAAACAACTTGAATGTTCTCCGAGATTCCAGATGAGTTGCTGATCTGCATCAATAAAAGAAGATGCCATATTGGGAGTTTCGTACACTGATGAAATCATAGATTTAGACCAGAAAAAAAGATTTCTATGCATGGTCAAAATTAATAAACGAATAAACAAACAAATGAGTGAATGAATAAATAAATAAAATGGACTATGTAAAACATATTTTAGTCTTATGCTCATAAATTATTCTTGTAAAATATCTCATTTTACTAAATTGAAATTAAGATTTTTATTCTTTTAAGAAATACTTCCCAAGTCCACCTGCTGAGGTCTAAATATTCTTATCCACATGTTACTAGAATATAGGTACATTATCCCAACATAATTTTATTAACACTGAAGCATGCAACTTTTCCCAGATGAGTTATTTAAGCCCAAGTGTAGTGGCTTTCCACACTAGAACTGAGGTTGCCATGATGGTTTCTATGTAAAACCAAAGTAGTCTTGAGATAAGGCCCAACTCTGATGAATCAATGACATAGGAAACTGTGATCTCAGGTAGAACTTAGAAAACATAAATATAAATTTCAATAGGACTGTAGGGAAAAGTCACTGGATAGACAAGGGATCAGTAGAGACTAGAGAAAGGTAGCATCTCTCTTAAATCAAAAACCTGAGCATCAGGTCACATCCCTCACTCATCTGTGCGTGCACTTCGTGATTCTCATTCAGTTCTTTGGGATTCTCAAACAAAATGCAATGTCCTAAAAATATTTGGAACTATTACAAAGCATAAATTATAAATGTGTCAGGAAAATGGAAAAAGGTGCCTTGGGCCTACTTAAAGCACAAAATGATCTCCACCATTATTCAACAATGATATGAACATCTTTTATTTCATTTCTCCTTAACAGTTCCCTCTGTTTGCTATCATTTCCTGCCCAGCACCGTGTCAATAATTACTAAATTAGCAGGACGCCTGTACCATTTCAGCTCAAGTGTTATTACTGACAAGTCAAACAATGAAAGCTGATCGAAAAGATGGGACTCCATCTCCTTATTTAAATGGACTGTGTTCAGAGGAGAAGATTGAAGCCCCCATTTCTTCAAAGGAAGGAGGGGAGGGAATAGTTTACATTTTGTACCGCTCAAGGACACAGAGTCAGAGGAAATGCCTTTTTAATGTAAACCTCTTTTCATTTCCAGGGGACAAAAATGAAGGTGATTGAAAAGAATCATGCTTGGTGGAAGAAGTAATTACATTTTTTTTCAAATCTCCAAGGAATAAAGCTTTTATATTTCTTTGAGATGACCCAATTTACACTGCAATGTGCTCCCTTAAATATAAGTGTCCTGACTTCTTTACACTGCATTGTCTCCCATGTCTAAAGACACTCCCCTTGTCACAGCACCCTGAACACACCCTTTATTGATTGAAGCACCAGACTGCCAGTGTTCAAAAGATTGTGTCATTGTCCTTACAATTTTGGATTAAAAAATGAGAGTGTCACCTGGCCTCTTGGCCATAGACACTGCTCAAATCTCTGAAGCATTGCGATAATTGTCACCTGAGCGGACTATTGCAAAACAGAGATCGTTCACTTCTAGAGGGACCCAAAGATATTAAACCAAAGGGGCAATGACAACAGATTCCTTGTAAATTTCTCAGGTATCTAAAATAGGATGTTTAGCTTCAATATTCCATCACTGTTTTTTTTTTGTTGTTGTTGAGATGGAAAGTTATTTACTTGGCCAATATCTTTATTAGGCAATTATTAAATAATAGGAACCTCACAGTCTTTTCGTTAGACATGATGATGCTAATCAGCTTTATCTGCTTCTGGAATTGAGGTTTTGCTACCATTCCTGTGGCACGTCACAAACTATCTACAGGTATTTATTGACTTTACACTTGATATGAACCGAAGCACACAGAGCATGAAACCCAATCACAGATTTGTTTTTTTTTCCCTTGAAATGTCAACCAAACTTCCTCTGACCTCTAACTGGATTCAGCTGCAATAACAGGTGGAAAAGTTTGTAGCAAAAAAAGTTATTTCACTTTCTAGCTTATTTACCTTAAAAGTTATTATTTCGGGTATATCAGATCTTTAATGGTTTCAGATAATGCATAAATTAAAAAAAATTCTAGCAACTAAAAATCTTAGCTCTCAAATCCTCAGTCTTCTTTACCATAGCTAGCCACCGCTACCACAAAAAAAGGAAAGGAAAAAGAAACATCTGATGTTAATTGTGAAAGGTGGAGTATAGGGAGAGAAAAATGCATTCATAATATATTAGTCTCATTTTATAAGTTTTAAATCTTTTCTTTGCCTCAGTTTTGTCACACCAGATGCAAAGATAATGATGTGGATCATTTGAAGTTATTTGTTTCCATAGCTGATAGAGAGAGCTAGGGTTGCTATCACCTGCAAATATTCAAGGAGGCATGTAGGCAAATACCATGGTAGTCAGATATTCAACAAGTGTGCTATATGGAGCAGGGAGGCAGGACTAAATCTTTTGCTCCATTAACATGGGCCCCTGACATTTGACCTAACAATAATAATCTTTGCACTATGAGGTGAGTGGTTTTGCTTACTCCTCATGAGAAACTTCAAATAGTTTAAAGGGTGTTTTTAAAGAGATATTTATTTAGTAGTGAAATTGCCGAACTGACTAATTTTGTTAATGAGTTGTAATACAGGAAAACAATTTTCATATTATTATTTTCTCCCATTTGAGTAGTTTGTTTGCTTTCTAGGGGCTGTGTTTGCTGGGTTCAGAGGTTTATTTTAAAATGAAAGAAACATTTTTAATGTGATTGGAAATTTTCTTAATGGAAGTATGATCAGTGCTATGTATATATGTAGAAGCCAATCAAATAAATGAGAAATTAATTTTTTAAATAAATTGGGTAGCCACTTTGATTTTTGTTTTTGTATAAATTGTATCACATCTTCATACATACATACATGTATAAATTTATCCTTAAACTATTGAAACATTTGTAGATGGCCATATCTGAATAAAACGTTAGCTTTATATCAGGAATTCTTTATAGAATCTTAATCAGTTCTCAGGCTGATTTGAAATATATATTAGAAAGTGATTTGGGTGAATATACTATTTCTTTATGGTGAAATTCTGTAAAAAAAATCATGAACAGTTTGGTGCAGTTCACATCAGAATAAATAGCTGTAACTATAGGGTTAGGAGTGGATGGAAATTTTAATTCTTTTAACAATATTTTACTAATGCTATTTTTACCCAAAAACCAAAAGTTACTTCCCCAAACCATCCTCTAACCCCAATAGAACCTGTCTTAACATTAAAGAAAACAATTAACCAAAACTAAAAAAGACATTAACTGTATCTGTCAGTTTATATAACATTCCATAATTAGTGAAATTTTGTTGTCATTACCTATTATATATGATATTTATGCATGTTTTCCCTCATTTGAGCTGCCACAAGCTTTTAATGCAGGATACCTTATAGACAGAAAATCTCAAATAATTTCATGTATAAACATTTCATTTGTTCACTTGAATATCAAAGAACGTGTTGGTATGCCAGACTTTTCACATAACTTTTCATCTGAACTCTACCAATCTAAAGTTCATTGACAATTATAATATTTATAAAGTAAAGGAGATTAGGATCTCCTTTTCCCCTTCATCTTTCCCTTCTTCCTCCTCTCCTCCTTCCTTGTTCTATCCTTCTTTCTTTCCT